>JAKGSA010001488.1:35939-51886 GCA_033558755.1 Philaethria dido | reverse complement strand
ATTCTTTTTTTTTGAACTGGCATGCATTTGAAGTACAATTTTGAGTAAGCTTAAGCCAAAACTCGTTTAGTATTACGCATCATATGAAAGGAGGTTGTGCCTTTCAACATGCATTTCTAATTTTTTTTTTTTTTTACTTATTTTACTTTTTTTTTAAGACACTCCATTCTCTTTAAACAATTCCGTTCCCCACTCGTTTCTAATATTATTATAATAAATTAGTACTAGAACACTAAATGAGCGAACTTCATTTTTTTTATATATTTTCTTTATTTTAGTATTTTTTGGATTTAAAAAATAAAGTAAAAGAAATCACAATATTATTGAAAAACAGATTTAGACTTGGAAAGCATCCAAGCGCTCTGACCACTAAGCCATGCGTGCAATGCGTTCGTAGTGGTCAGAGCGCTTGGCCGGTTTCCAAGAGGCGCGGGTTCGAGTCCCGCTGCGTTCCAATTTTTATACGTTTCCTAAATATGTTTTTCGTTTCCTAAGTGTGGAATTAACACTTTAAAAAAACTTATTGAACTTGTACGAACCGCTATATTATGGGTACTGTACCATACAGTATATATAATACTACGGGATTTTAACGTAAAGATGATTTTTTCTTCATTTATCCCCCACTGACATATTTAGTTTTTTTTTGTACCTAATTTTTTTTTTTCTTTTTTCTGTTATTTTGTGGTAAAAATTTGGCTTAAAGTTACATAGGAGTTAGTGCCTAATTTCTTTTATATTTTTATTTCACTTGCTGTTGTTATTAATATATTTAAGTGAACATGGAACATTTTATCAATACATGGATTGTTCAATAGTTTTCTTCTCTTTCAGCTTCAGCTGTGCGAAGACGTAGGTGTGGTGTCAGAAGGGGCGGAGTCCCCAGTGGGAGGCGCGGGGGCGCGCGCCCGTCTCGAACGCGCAGCTCGCGCTATTCACGCGGAAAGAGATCGATTGAGAACACATTATCAAACGCCGTATGATTCGTAAGTACTTTTTGTTTTTGTGTTTTAGCTTTAGACTTAGGTAGTCACAGAGAGTTTAGTGTCGAGTCACTCCGTTCTCTCGTATTACGTGTTGAGTGGAACTCAGTGCTGCTTTTTGTCTTAGAAGTGGTGGTGGGTGGGGAAATGAAAATAGTTAGAACATTATTTTTTGTTCGTCGTTGTCATCGTTGAGTTCCACCACTCGCCACTCAGCACGCAATGCCTCCATTCGGCGGAAAGTGGGGAACGGAATTGTTGTAAGAGAATGAAGTGTCTTAACACTAGGTTCTCTGATTTCCTCTGCCCACCCCGCTATATGCGGGATACAGCGTGAAGCTATGCGTGTCAAGGGACGGAATTCGACAACGTACTTTGTCTTGCTATAGCGGTGAAATGAAACTAATTTAAATTTGATGATTCTTCAGAGTGAGAATCCCCGAGTAGGAATTGAACTAACAACCAAACTCGTTTACAGTCAGTTACTGCCCCACTACACGAACAGGGTGCCTACAGGGTAGGCAGAGGGAACCTAGTGTTAAGACACTCCGTTCTCCACTTTTCGCCGAATTAAGGCATTGCGTGCAGAGTGGCGGAACTCAACGCCGCGCTTTGCCTTTGTTACCGAACACAGGAAATGAAAAATTTCAATTCCTGGAGTGGGAATCGAACCCACAACCTGTTGCGTTTACAGTCGCACGCTTGTGCCTCTGCGCCACACGCAATATCTTGAATTTGAGCGAAAAGTGGAGAACAGAGTGTCTTAACACTAGTTTCTCTTTGACTATCCTAATGCGACACAATCTATACATTTATTAACCAATTTTAATGTTTCCCACGCTGCTCAGGACTTCGATAATGTCAGGAAGCCTTGCCCGGATCCCCATACACAGGTGTTCATCACTTCCTAACTTTAGACCTAGTTTCAACCTATTGCCTAGATCTAGACCTAGACCCAGACCTAGACGGAGTCAGTCAGATAGTTTAGACCTAGCCAACATCTGGTGTGACTGTTCTGACAACTTATATAATTATGCCCCACACAAAATATGCTTAAAATCGAAATTGTATACAATATTGAATAACTATTTGTTGTATCATCCTTACGCTTCGGCGAGTTATATTTAGTGTTGCCAGGTTTTGTTTATATTAAATTATTAATTAATTGTTTAACCCTTTTTATGAAAACACATAAGGGTAGGAAAATTGGTATACATATAGTGTACATAAAGGAGAACAGAATAACAATATTTTTTATAATAATATATCAAAAATAATAAAATAAATATTACTCACACGAGTGTGTTTTTCATATACTTTTGAATAGTGACATACACGTTACTAAGGAAACATGTATTTTACGCGTCAATGGGTGTAGTAGTAAGATATGAATGCGCAGGACGCAAAAAAATAAGCTTTAAAAATCTATTTTCTTTGTGTCAGTACTAGGTGTGAATAGATTGATAAGTCTACTTAAATATATATATATTTTTAAATATAGATATAACCCAGCAAAAACTTTATGAATTATCGGAGGTTCGCGCGGAAACCTGCGCAGAAGACGCATGCGCAATTGCGCAAAAAGCGCTCAATCAGTGTTACCGTATGCATAATATCACATTTAAATCGTAACTAAAATATCTCATTATATATTTGTTGCAGTAAATTACACAAACTAGAAGTTTTATCAGGACTTCGAAACATTGGAAAATAATCAACTGTTCCATATTCCACATTTTTGTCAAATAAATACGAGTTTCTATGGAAGAAGTTAAAGTAATGAAAGCCTAATATTTGTTTACTGAAAGCAATTGGAAATCGCATTATGGGTAAAGATAAATTTTAAGACGTATTAAAAACTGAAAATGTCGGGTAAATTATTAAAAAAAAGCTTGGGGTACAAAAAAATTTAAGTCTAGTATCCCTTGGCCAAAACTTGCTTGTGATAGGGCTCGCGGGGTGAGGGTGCGGCGTAAGCAGGGGTCCCTATGACAATACACCTTCTGTGCAAACATCTGCGCGAACCTCGGATAATTCATAAAGATTTTGTCGGCTTCTATGAGGATTTTTTTTTCATAGAATAAATAAATTACTAAATAAAAAAAATGAAATGAAGCAAATGAATATAATAAGAAACACTATCTGGTAAATTAATATTTAAATAATAAATAAACAGAATTAACTGAAAAGGTCTGAAACCTAAAAATGTCTGCCCTGTAAAGTATGTATTTTCTTTCCATTTATCAATTTTTTCACGCCTATATATGGTTAACTTAGACCGACTAATATGTTCATATTATTCTATATTAAATGATTATAAATTTAAATGAAATTTATTTATATATTTTTAAATGAAATAATATTTATTGAAATAAATGGAATTACTAAGGATGGTCTTTTCGTATTTCCAAGGATTATGTTTCGAGTAACCAAGCTGTATAAACGGTACGTTAACGTGTGATCGATTTGTGTAGTTGCTTCAATTCTTAATTAAAACTATTTTAACCGGATTAATCTATATATATATATATGAAACTTATTGGAGTGTCTTAACACTAGGTTCTCAGGTTCCCTCTGCCTACCCTGCTATATGCGGGTTACAGCGTGAAGTTAAAAAAAACTTATTATTGATTAATCTATATATGAATTTGAAAAATTCAAAGTCGAGTTTAAAAATATATTATTAAGGAAAGTATATTATTCTGTCCAAGAATACTATACAGATGTTAATGTGTGGAATTAAATACTGTTGATGCTCGCTCAGGAGGCTTATCCTTGCTGTAAATTTATTATAAAATTTTATTTGAAAAGAGCAACTGTTGAGTTTCTTGCCGGCTCTTCTCAGCAGAACTGTCTTCCGAGCCGGTGGTAGCTTCCGTTAGGACTGACACGACTGACACCTTTGTAAATTGACGATTAGATAGCCTATACAACGTACAGGTGAAAGTACTGCCCAAAGAAGATTGAGATTTCGTATGTAGGCTCCTTGAGGAGAGTATTGGAGCATTAAGAGTGCATTTCTCGAAATTTCTACGAAAATGGGATTTTATATTTAAATTTTTATATTTGAAAATACATTGTCAAAAAAATTAGCTATTTCCATCTTATATACAGTAATCTGTGGTCACAGGTAGACAATCTACCTATGAACATCTGTTTCCGACACACAAAATATTTACGATTAATCCGGTTAATATAGTTCCATTTAATATATGTAAAAATCGCGAAAACGAAATATTTCATTAAGCTAAATTATTTCAGCTCTTCCATAGTAATTCCATTTTGCTAGTTTTCTTCTCTCGTTCCTTGCTATGTTTTTTCTATCTCTTTCTTTTAAAAAAAAATACCAATCTAAATATAAATTATACAATAGATATCTGTACCAAGTGGAAATATATTTTTGAAGTTTTAAAGTTTTAATCCCACGCTAATAATTTGAAGGCAGCGGGACTCGAACCCACGCCTCTTGGAAACCGTCCAACAACATAAATAAGTTGTAACAAGTGCATAAAAATTTCGACTCAGCAGGATGTAGAACGCATGGCGCTGTGGTCACAGCGCTAGGACGGTTTTCAAGAGGCGCGGGTTTGAGTCCCGCTGCGTTCAAATTTTTATACGTTTTCTAAATAAGTGGAAATATGTTGTTAAATCACTGTTATATTTTGATAATGCACTTTCCAGGACATTAAATATTATTTATAATTTATATTCTATATTATTTAAATACGTTTTTGTTTATTTGCGTGAAATTTTTATATTTTATCATTTATTCTAAAAATAAGGCAATTCTAATACCAATAAATATAAAAAAAAAATAATAATACTTTATTGCACACACATAAAAGTATACAATTCTGATTTAAGTTGTACATTTACCTAAAAATGTGCAATGGCGGCCTTATCACTAATAGCAATTTCTTACTGGCAACCACCGATAATCGATAATTACTAACTCTAGCAAAAAAATAAATGATTTAATATGATAAATACATACATACATAAATACATACCGTACATACATATATACATACACATATACATATATACATACATATAAAAATTGTATATGCAAGTCAATTTATCCATCCATTCACTCTTGGCATAGATTTATTATAGGCTATTACACAGTACAGTATCGCCAGTTAAATTTGTAAAAAAAATTCTGTATAACAATATTTTTCTAGAACTAGAACCTATTTTCACATATATTAAGGTTTGAAATTTGTTTAAATTTACATAAACTCTTTAGCTCAAGCCAAGAATCCTTGGGTGGTATGCCTGCCCCCAGCGGCGCGTGGGGCGGGGCTTCCCCTGGTCTTCCGAGAGGGGTAACTTCAGCGGCCTCCGCGGTGTCCATTGCCTCAATGCATCAACAAAAGAAAAGAGGCATCAAGAGTTCTTTGGGCAGATTCTTTAGCAAGAAAGAAAAGGCTGGTATGCCTGTGAGTATGGATTTTGATTATTTTTAGAAGAATACGGCTTGTTTATGTATGTATTATAATATATATAGTACATACTCGTACCTCAAAAAGTAGCCGATATCCAAGGCGTTTGTCTAGCTGAACTGGATTGTGTCATTGCCAGAATAAAATTAAAACATTTTGTATAAGACTTTTTTTTTTAACTTCACGCTGTAACCCGCATATAGCAGGGTAGGCAGAGGGAGCCAGAGAACCTAGTGTTAAGACACCCCGTTCTCTTTCAACTTGCTCTTTGCGATATTTTCTTGATTTTAATTGATATGGTTATTAAAATCAGCTCCAACAAGGACAGAGTCCCCGGTCGTTGTCCTCAGCGTCGTCGCTGGGACTGTCCTCGCTGGGCGACGACGGTGGGGACTCGTCGCACGCGCTCGCGCCGCTGCAGCACCAGGACTACGCCAGGACTAAGAGCAAGTGAGTGATGGTCGTATGGAATATGGTGATTAGACATTTATTACACCAATACCTCGCATTGCGTCACTTCGTTTTGCGTTTTTTTCAAAGTTGCGTCGCTGCTTAATTTTTACTGATTTTCACTGTGCGTCGTTAGATTTTCAATGTTGCGTTGTTTTGGATTCGAGTCTTTAATTTTTTTTAATTTATTTTTTGCTAAAATATGGTAACACTTTTGTTTTTAATTGTGTCATGTCATCAAAATTTGGGGATTCCCTGTCTGACTAAAAATCAACGCAAAATTAATACAATTTTATTTTCACTTCGTTTTGCTTATTTTAGACGTTGACGTTTACGCTACGTATACGTTATGTTTACGTTACGTTTACGCTACGTTTTTTTTTTCTACGTATACGTTATGTTTACGTTACGTTTACGCTACGTATACGTTACGTTTACGCTACGTTTACGCTACATTTACGCTACGTTTACGCTACGTTTACGCTAAGTTTACGCTACGTTTACGTTACGTTTACGTGGTGTATATATAATATATAATATGTAGCTTATTTTGTTTAATTGAATACGTTTTTTGTATATTATTTTTATTTGAAAAATGTTACTTTGTTCAATTTTATTTTTAAAAGGTAGTATTTTCGTAAGCCTATCCTAAACCTAAAGGAACCTATCTTCGATCCTTAAATGGTTTGCTATAGAAAATCTATTTTCACTTTGCGTCGTTTCACTTTGCGTCGTGTTTTTTTGGAATGTAACCCTGACGTAAAGCGAGGTATGGGTGTATTTAGGATTTACTTAGAACAAAAGGTCTTGTAATATGTGTGTGTGTGTGTGAAAATGTTGTAATATGTGTGTCTTATTATATTTCATGGGTTCAAAAATAATATTTTAAAGTTTTTTTAAGTCTAGCGGCTGCCTAAGATTAAAGGCTCCCTAAGGAATCAGTTTTTATCCCGTTATTTTCCCACGTACAGGGAGCGCGACTACCGGCACGAGCTGCTGGGCGAGGCGATGCGCGCCGGCACGCCCTTCGCGCTGTGGAACGGGCCCACCGTGGTGGCCTGGCTCGAGCTGTGGGTGGGCATGCCGGCCTGGTACGTGGCCGCCTGCCGCGCCAACGTCAAGAGCGGCGCCATCATGTCCGCGCTCTCCGACCAGGAGATCCAGCGCGAGATCGGCATCAGCAACCCGCTGCACCGCCTCAAGCTGCGCCTCGCCATCCAGGAGATGGTGTCGCTGACGTCCCCGTCCGCGCCGCGCGGCACCGCCTGCGCCGCGCTCGCCTTCGGGGACATGAACCACGAGTGGGTCGGCAACGCCTGGCTGCCCTCGCTCGGCCTGCCGCAGTACCGCACCACCTTCATGGAGTGCCTCGTGGACGCGCGCATGCTGGAGCACCTCACCAAGCGCGACCTGCGCGCGCAGCTCAAGATGGTGGACGGCTTCCACCGCACGTCGCTGCACTTCGGCGTCGCCTGCCTCAAGCGCGTGGGCTACTCCGTGCGCGCGCTGGACGAGCGGCGCCGCGCGGCGGACCTAGCGCCGCCCTCCGCGCCCAGGGACGTGCTCGTGTGGACGTGCGAGCGTCTGCAGCGGTGGCTGGCGGCTGTGGGCCTGAAGGTGAGTGATGCCTCATCGGCCTCAAACATACTTTCAATACTGCCATTTACGATGATGCTCAAATTGGTAAAGTAACATTAAACTCTAACACGATGAAAAGTAATATTATCATAATCCTGACACAATAAATATAAGGATTTTATATGTGTAAGCGTGCAAACTTAAGTTTTACTCAAATTAATTTACAGATTTTAAACTTTTTCATTACTCTTATGTTATTTCGTCAAAATATCTTCTTACAAGTTAGTAATTTATAATGTGATATTTCCCATATGTGCAGGAGTACGCCAACAACCTGTCGGAGTCGGGCGTGCACGGCGCGCTCATCGCGCTCGACGACAACTTCGACGCGAACAGCATGGCGCTCGCGCTGCAGATACCCACGCAGAACACACAGGTACACACACACACACACACACACACATACACATACACATACACATACACAAAGAGAAAATAAGATATATACAAAAACGCGCATGCACATAGACACATATACACACATACACACATAGACACAATCACAAATACACACGACAGACACACACAGGCACACACAGGCACACGGAGACGTATACAGACACAACGCTACATATAGACACATATAGAAAAACACACACACACACACGCATAAACAAATTCTCTGACACAGAGAAAAAGAGAAAGATACACATACGCATTAGCAAGTATACACACATTTAGTATCCACTCTTTTTTTCTCTTAATTTTTTTATATTAATTATTTTTATGTAACATTGTCTTTTTGTTTTAGTCTGTTTAAAAAAAATCGGAAATTAATATTTAAAAAAAATGAAGAAGAAATCGTTACGATTATATTTTTTTTAATTCCAGGCGCGACAAATACTAGAAGTGGAATTCAACAATCTCCTCGCAACCGGCACCGACCGGAAGGCGCGACAGCCCCACGACCACGCGCCGCCCTCCTGACACCACACCATAAACTAGACTCCCCCAACACCTCCACCACCTCCGACACCCCCAACACCCCCCGGGGGCGACGCGGGGACACTACACTAACGTTTATGTTCATTTCAATACTTACAACCTTAGCTCTAACCCAGTGGAGGGGACGAGACTCTGCTTAATATGCGATTAAAAATATAATTTGTATTACTTTTTCTGTAATTTTTTTTTTATTTTTGGAGGTGTTAGTAACAACTCAAAAAGCCAGTCTAAACAAATTGTAAATAATCGTTTAATTTATTAATATAATTTATTATTAATATATTGAATATTACGTAGGTTTTGGAATTGTAGTCTCCCGATCGCTGTGATCTGTGGTCTATGGCAACACTTTTTAATAAAAAAAGCAACTTAATTCCCATCACACGACAATAAAAACACAAATGTATACAATAATTCAATTTTCTAGTCAAATTCAGTAAAAGTTAAATAAAATGTTAAATAATAAGAGTGTTGCCATCTCTAAATAATGTTAATACAATAAAATTTCGTGTATAATAATATATAATGAAATATAGTTAACGCTTTATAAAATGTATTTGAAAGGAAACTGTGGGCAAGTTAACAAAGTATGTACTTAAACATGTATTCCATATTTATCCTTAATGTAAGGCAAGGCTTTGGTTTGTGTCGTGCTAGTGTTGCCAGTTTTTATTTGATCTGAACCATATTTTTCATACCAGTTAAAAAAAACAAGTTTCTATAGACTATTTTTTTTTTAATTTTCCTTTTTAAACAGCTAAAGGTGACGTAAGTGTACCAAGTGCCTCAACGAGGTGTGTACATATAGCTTTATATAGAATAACGTGTGCCTATCTGTTACATCACTAACGTACTTACGTTTTTTTTAAATAGCTCGTTTTTTTTTAATATTTGTTAATTTTTTTAATTATTATTACAGTTATTAATGTTGTTTGGATATTGGATTGAAATGTTGGAATATTTAAAGTTCATTCTAATATCTAACTACAGTCTCTATAGTATTCTACAGTTGGTATCGCAGACGGCACACTCGCACTAGTCTCATGTACAGCGTTACGTTTTGTATGTATTTTGTACTCGGTAAGTGTCACTGTGTCTTGTCAAACGATGACAGCTGTCACTGTCAACTGTCAAAACGACAGTGACAGCTGTCACAGACTTTGATGTAGCACTTTTTTACTCTGTGAAATGCAATATTGTAACAGTTAGATCAATTTATATGTACGCTAGGTGTATTTCTTTTGTTTTTTTTTTAAATTAATACATACTCGACCGCCGCCAATATAATCTGAATAGCTAAATTAAATGTATATTATATAGCTAACCGATATAATTTGACGGTTTTCTATGGAGTACGGTGTAAATATGGTTTCTAAAGTACATAGCGTTTATATCAACTAGTTACGGTTTAGCAATATGTATGAGTACGAGTAGCTAGGATGTGTTCAAACGAAACTGTGTTTCGACTCTTTTTTTTTATTTCTTTTTTTTTTTTAATAATTATTATTTATTAAAGACTATAAGCTCGTTAAGTGAATACCTCATTGACTAACGGTTGTCGATAACACATGTTGTATATATTTGCGACAGTATTATTGTAGTGGAATCGAGCCGCCGCTTTCGATGGATGGATGATATTAGAATTGAACTATGTGATCACAGTTTTTTTTTTAAATTTTGTGTTTTTTTTTCTTTATCTGTGCCTGTAGTTAAAAATGTCATAATTTTTTTTATTATAATTATAACTATATAATTAATTCTATGTATTTATAAATATTGATACCTCCTTAATATTATAAATGCGTCTTACTAATTTTACAGTAAGATAAATGTGCGGATTTCTCTTTATTGTTTAAAAAAGATGTAACAATTGGTGTATTCGTTATTTAGGTTTTTATAGCAAATATAATATTGCAAATTAGTACATTTGATTATATATATAAATTATGTATTTTAACTTTCAGTCGCCTCTAATGGCGCAGAGGCACAAGCGTGCGACTATAAACGCGACAGGTTGTCGGTTCGATTCCCACTCTAGAAAATGAAATTTTTCATTTTCTGGGTTTCGGGTTACTGGCGCCGCTCGGCACGCAATGCCTCAATTCGGGGGAAAGTGGGGAACGGAGTGTCTTATCACTAGGTTCCGTCTGCCTACCCTGCTATATGCGGGTTACTGCGTGAAGCTATGTATGTGTGTATGTAATCAAAATTATTTTGTTGATATTTAATTTCTTTTATTTTTTTAATTTACAAAAACCTACTTATTCCATTTTTTACTACAGGTTATAGATATATGTAAAATTTTAACTCCGTATTTGACTTTTTAGTTATCTTTTTTTTTTCTTAAACTTGTAATGCCTTTTTTCATGTACGGAGTTAATATTATTGTTGTAGTCCCTAAATTCGAGACAGCAATTGTGAATCGTAGCCTAAATTATATGTAAGCTTTACAATTGGTCGATATACTGACATTACTTACACGTTTACTTACTTTTTGGTGTTGCGATCTCGCGTTCTTAACGGCTTTTTGTATGGAAATGTAATGTTTGCATTTGCTATGTGAATACAAATGTATTGTTTAAATGTTTAATGGAGATTTATATGGGCGGGTCCTTTTGAATACAGATTATAGTTAGTCATCGATTTTTTTATATAATTTTGTATAAAACTCGATTTTATGATTTTTTATGTGTAAAAATCGATTCTATGGTTTTTATATAACCGATTTTTATATAATTTTGAATCAAAATCGATTACATTGTTATGTGTTCGATTTTTATAATTTGATATTTGTATCGATTTTCGTTTTTTGACAACAGGACCCGCTCTAGGTCGTCTATCGATAGACAGCGACCGTGCCGATATCATTCGTACACATCATTCGTTTTCATTATGAAAAAAAATATTATTATAAATAGAATTCTACATAAAAATTTTATATTGGAATGTAATTAACGAGATGGCTAATTTACTAGTGATAGCTTGTCGGTGTAGTTCTGTATGTCGGGGACTCCCCTGCTACGTATTATCGTCCTATAGTTTAGTGCTTTAGGTCCCCGCGTATGTTCAGTTAGGCTTTCTCAATACTCCACAAGTGCCAACTCTCGAGGACGCAGAACAGAGGACGGAGGGCGGAGGATGGTAAACAGTTCATATCCAAACATTCCACTTACTCGTGTCGTTTGTGCTCCCGTTGTGACAGCGGTTAATTTTATTTTGACGTTTTATTCGTTATTCTATTAGTATTTTTAATCTGTCGTAATTTAAAATTCAGTTTTTTAATCTGTTTTTTTTTATAATAGATGAAATTTTTGATTGTGAATTTTTATTGATTAGTTTCGTTCGTAATAGCAACAGGCCCAGGCCGTGTCAGTCGGGTGAGTCCCGTCAGTCATGTCAGTCATGTCAGTGTCAGTCGGGCGCCGGCGACCGAGCAAGTCCCAACGGCTCGCTACCAAAGAGTAAAGTTACCTTCACACTAAGGAATTAATGTAATTTTAGAAAATTGTCGAATGTATATAATTTCGCAAATATGTGTTAAATAAAATAATAGCTTTAGAAGTAAAGTAAAGTACCGGCGGACATTCCAGGCTTTCGAGTATCGCTTCTAACAGTCAGTCAGTGTCAGTCAGGTTGTAGGCGATTATTTTGACCAATGTAATCTGTAAACGTTTGTAAAAATATTTACTGTACGTGCGGTGACTTGCGTTATGCGTTATGATAAGAGGTAAATACAATTTACACGATACTAATATTTTGTTTTATTTGTGAATCTCTTATTTTATAATAATATTATATATACACAAAAATTGACGCCTGTCGTGGCGCAGAGGCACAAGCGTGTGATTGTAAACGCGACAGGTTGTGGGTTCGATTCCCACTCCAGGAAATGTATAACTATAGTATTTTCTTTTCCTGGTTTTGGTAACAAGGCAAATCGTGGCGTTTAGTCCCGCCACTCAGCACGCAATGCCTCAATTCGGCGGAAAGTGGGGAACGGAGTGTCTTAACTCTAGTTCTTAATTTCTTTTCTGGTTTGTAATTGCGAGTATTACACTGAGATCATAAAAATCATAGTCATATTTTAAAAAAGGGTTACAGAATCAAATTTTATATTATAGTCCATTTTACAAGACATCTCAAGGAAAGTGCTTGAAATGAGGACCTGGGAATTGGGAAGATTTTTTTTCAAGCATTATTTCAAACCTACTTTTTGTACTTTTAGCGTCACATTCTCCATACAGTAGGGTAGGCGGAGTCAGAGACAATATATTGTTTTCTACCTGAATATGACATACATGTTTAAGGTGGTAGTCTGGTAAATTGGATTCAAAAAATCGAATAAAAGTACAATGTCTTGAGAATATATTGTGAAAATTTCAGACAGAAATTCGAAATATTTCGGGAGTTATAATGAGTATCTTAGAGCGCCTCGGAGTCCAATCTTTAAGGTCGACCGGCAGCTGCAACCGCTTGGACCCTTCTATATATCTATTTGCGCGCATTTTTTATACCTGTGTTGACTGTTATTCTATAGAAGAGATAGCGGAGAGAGATACCTATGACGAGTATGAAGGCATATTATACGCTCCAGGCATAGACGATTGACGTAAGTATAAGATTACTTATGAAAATTTGTTGTTAAACTTTATACGCGTTTTTCTCAAAACATTGTTTTTCTGATCGGCCCGGGTCCTAACTTTTTTTCTACAGAACCGATTGCTTTCAAATTTTTGAAGGCTCTTTCTTCTACACACTTATATTTCTCGTCGGAACTAACGATAATTTTTTTCACCCCTAACTTTTTATTTTACAACCCTTTCTTTGCTAAAATAGACTTTTTTTTCAAAGTCCGCCATTTTGTTATTTACCCTTGAAATTTAACTTCTTTAGTTCCGACCAGAATGACATATCATATATACATAATAATAAAGAATATTTGATTTCAGATAACATCAAGAACCAAAATCACCCGGACCACCCACGTGCATTTCTTTTAAGGTTCCAACTTAGAGTCACGATAATGATAGTAATAAACTGTTGATTTTTTTCAAATAACGTTTTTATAATATTTTTAATATGTAAATAAAAACACTAAATATTAAAGATAATCCATTTGTATTTTCGTATAAAAAACCACCCTCCAAAAAAATCATGAAAATAGACACAAGTTACCAGACTACTACCTTAAATTCGGTATCAAACTGCGTCACGTTGGCTTCGTTCTTTCATACTAAATTCCCCTTTTTGGTCTTAAGTAAAAAAAAATATATAAAACAAATAAATTGTAGGATAATAAATGAAACTAATAAAAAAAACATTTAATTGTACTTTATTTCTAAAACCTTACATTTGCTTCTGTTTCTTACTGGACATTTTACTCAAATGTCTGCAGATTTTCTTCTTCAACTCCTTCTGCCGTTTAATTTTACGCCATTCTTCTTGTTCTTGCTGCTTCTTGAACTTCAACGCTCTTTCTGTTGTCTGTTCCTTCTGGATTTCTTTCTTTTTGTTAAAGTTAGTTTTTAACATTCTAATTACTTTCGATACTTGTTGCTCGTGAGGACTCTTGATAACCGCTACCCTGTTCGAAACCTTCTCTTTTAGATTAATTTTCGACAAAGACATGGATTTAGATTTGGGTTTCAATTTATAGGGTAAGCCCTTTTGCAACTCTTTAGGTATCACCAAAGGTTTGAAAACTTTAGGTCCTCTCACTACTTCAGTGTACATAGAGTCTGTATTTGCGTCATTTTTAATATTTCTTTCCCGTTTCAACTGCCCTTTAGTCTTCATTCCTTGCCACGCGTTTTTACTGCCGACAGGAAGTAAGAGATTCACGACAGGCGCGTAAAACTTGGTCACGTCCACCTTGAACCAAGTCCTGCAGAAAATAACGTCACTCATAAGAATCTTATCTTCAAACGTCGCACGAAATGCTCCTTCCGGTTTATTCAAGGCCTTTTTGATCTGTCCTCTGATACCGGAAACTGTTTTGATTCTCGCCCCCTCAAACTTCCCGACCTCCAAAGTAGTCGTGAACATATCTTTTATGAACGCGGTTTTCTTGTAAATTTTTAAAGGAGTCCCAACTAGTTTAAGCTTTTTCATAATTTGTGTAGATTTATTAATTTCGTTGACACTTCCTGTGGCTGCAATTCGAAAGCCTAGTTGTTTTATTTCATTTGTCTCATTATGAACTGTTTGTAGTGCTAGGAAACCTGTGTTTTGAGGTGTTATTGGACCATAAAAGTGCATGTTACATGTCACATGCTCTGGAGTATACTTTAAATAACGACACTTCAAGTCATCTTCTATTTTAGAGTAAATAGGTAGTGTCTGAAATCTCCTCCAACCAAGAGAAATAATGAGTGGGTCATTAGTTTTCAATATCTTCTTGTACCATCTATGTTTTTTTACTTTACAAGACACAAAGCCAATATTCTGCTCTGCCATGTTGAGAGCGCCGATAAGTAAGGGATAACTTGAATCGAAGTTAGTCACGAACTCTGAAGACACATTTTTAAATAACATCCTCACATACAACCCCGGTCTGTAACCTTCTACTTCCACCCGCAATCCGTTATCTAAATTTTCGAAAACAGATTTATTTAGCTCAGATTGTTTTAAAGCTTCTGCTTTTAGATTTTCGTAATATGAATGGTCGCCTTTTATTCTATGATCATCAGGATTGTCATATTCTGCATCGAATTTAGCTTTTAATTTCATTTTCTTATCAAGAATTTCTGATTTAGTCGGTTCAGCTTTACGTTTTGAACCAGCTTCAGTAGTTTCTTCTTTATTTGCACTGACATGCTTTTCTCCTGTCTCCAAATCTTCGAAATCACCAAACATTTCTTCTTCACCATCACTCGCATCATCTAACTTAAGGAGCTCTTCCGCATCTTCATCCGCTGATCTTTTACCCGTTACAAAGTTATTTATTAATATTTGCTTATATTCGTCTTTCGTCCAATCTCTAAGATTTGGTTTATCTAAGGAGTAGAAAAAGCTACATTCTTCTTGATCTAATTGTTCTTTTTCTTTATGTCTTTTCTTTTGAGTGCTCGTCACTTTTTTAAATAGACCACCGATTTCTTCTTCATCACTACCATCACTCTCTTGTTTCTGTTCTTTAGTTTTATTACCTATTTCAAAGTCGCCATATACAAGTTTCATAATATTTTTAGACGTTTTCTGACGCTCGAAATATGCCATACTAGCTTTTTCGCCTAACTTTTCTTTCCATTTAGTACTAAAATCTTCCTCATCTGAGCTTTGATCCGAATCGGACATTTCTCTGCCAAACTTGAGTTTTTCTTCATTTGCATCATCCACATCCATGACATCATCATTATTGTCGTCTTCGTTTTCTGAACCAGAATTATTATCCCACGGGAGTTTAGAGGACTTAGGATTAGTATCTTTTTCACTTTGATCTATCCCGCTATCGTTATCGGAATCACTATCATTGCCTGACTCATCA
>JAKGSA010001488.1:15772-30938 GCA_033558755.1 Philaethria dido | reverse complement strand
AGAGTTAGCCGTCGTTTTTTAGATGTCACAATTGTGATGGGACCATTCGTACTCGTAACATTAGTTTTAATGAAACTTTTAATCAAATTATTTATCAATGTTGTTTTACCAACTCTTGGAGGACCTACAACAGCCACAACTATAGGCGGCGGTTCTAACGGTGTTTTATCCACCTGAGGAATATGTTGTTTCTTAGCTATAACATCCTCACGGCGTCTAAACTGTCGTTCAGCACGAACAGCAGATTGTATAGCAAATGCTTTAGGATTCCTCTGCCGTGCGCTTAGGTTAGATTGATCGATTTGGTTTTTCTTTTTCTTTTTCTCCGCTTTTCTGCCGGCATGTTTTGCTCTGTGTGATTTTTTCTTATCAAAAATGGCTTCGTCAGCCATGTCTTAAGTTAAATATTAAACTAATTTATAAATTCACGTGTTTAAATCGCACATTGACATTGTTGTGTTGACAAAGTTTTGACATATACTATAGACTATAGAGTTTAATTGCGTCAGAAAAATCTGTTCCTATATTAATAAAATAAATTTTATCAATTTAGCAACAATGAATCAAAAGAACATTGCATAATAAATAACTTTTTTCATTTATATAAATATGCTTATATAAAATAAAATGTATATATTTGATTAATTATTTAATACATAGAATACTGTGCTATATAATAATAATATTTATTTAGATGGTATCAATACATTATATAAAAACTATGTGGCAACATTGCAGCACAACTGTCAGTGCCGCCGCGAATCAATGTTGTATGATTGACCGATTGTGTTTTCGTCAAAAAAAGCCTTTTATTTGGATGATGAAAGCAAAAAACCGAGCTCTTAATGATTGCTCTCGTGTACACGATAGGAAAGTGAAGTAAACCATTGTGCTTAAAATGACTACTTCGGAAGTGGAGAGCCGAAACATCGCTATTTCCATGTTTGTATTAATTTAACTGTTGTACTACATTACGCATCTACTTTACCTTAGAGATATCTCAGTTTATTTACCTTTGTTTGTTGCCTGCATTTACTCATGTTACACTTATTTTAATAGGTCATCGATCTCTGACAGAGGTGAACTGTAATTATAAACAACAAATAACTATAAAATTAATTTGCATTTATAGTATAGGTATTGAGCGAAAATGTAATTGTTTTCTTTATCTTTGGTTACTTATTGCTTAATTAATAAACCATAATATTTAATCTTTTATACAATATAAACATAAAATATTGAAAATGAATAAGTTACCTAAAAATTTTTAATATAAATTATCAATATCTTCAATAATATTATTACAATTCTTGTATCCATTAATATTATTGGTTTATAACTTAAATGTATAAAGTAATATATATTTATAACAATTGGCTCTACATTACATTTAAACATTGTTATTAGGAGAAAATCAGTGGAAAATCTAGTGATATCATCTCAAGATGCCATAGGGCAAAGTATCAGCCAGGCTCTCACATTCTCCGGAGTCATTACACAGCCAAATCAAGTAGCCCAAGAGACCAAGTAAGTCAAACATTTACAATTACATGAATACTAATAAGATCAGTTATACACTCTATCCCTCATTGTAGAGAACATACTGTCAAGACACTTTGTTCACCACTTTCGGCTTGAATTTGAGACAGCGTTAAGTGGTGTTACACCACTTATATAAGTACTAATATATATTTTAAATTAAAATAATTGTTAAAATATTCTTATAACATCAAATATTAATGCCAATATCTTTAATTATTGCTTAAACTTTCTGAAGTTAAGTGTGTAATATATTTTATTCATTCAACATATTATAATTTTATGATTAATATGTTAAGTAGTTATTGATATTCTTATAAGCAAATCCATATTATATTATATTTAGTGGTAAAATTGAATGATGCAGTATGCCCAGTTAGACTTAGGGAAAATCTGATATATATTTGGTATGGTAAACCTTAATTGGTAAACCAGGTAACTTCTAATGAGTAACTTTGTCGGACACATTTAAAACATAACAAATATTTGGCTTGAAATACAATTGGTTGTTCCTTCATTTCTCATTCAAGGGATTGATTAAATAAAATTAAAATTATTTAAAGTTCTCTAATATGTATTGTGTTTCACCACTCAACACATAATGTCTTATATCTGGGCGGAAAGTAGAATATGGATTGTTTTAATATTAGCTTCTCTTAGACTACCCTGCTATGCAGTTATGCTAAAAGATTGAATAAAATCAAATGATTTTGTAAAGTTTTGATTTTAGTTGTTAAAGTATATTATCTATCATTTGCATCATACCATCATGGTGCAGTAGGACAGCGTCTGACTGCAAGCAAGAAGGTTGTGCATTCAATCCCCACCCATGAGAATGATTATTCTTTACCTAACCTAATTTGAAATGATCCTACTTATGTTGCCTTCAACATATGTCCTTGAAATGAACTGATAATAATTCGAGATAGGCTGAAATATTTTAGTAGCTTATAAGGAAAATATTATAAATTTTGTTTGCACAAAATACAATACATACTAAAAAATCTTACATATTTAGGTTTGAATAGTCAAGTTCATTTGAGGAAATGAACAAAGCAACTAAATTGCTATACAAACTGAATTATCAGCATTGCTTTACAAATAATCGTACAAATACAAATATATTTTCGTATACTATTACTGTGAATGTATAAAAGTTATGTAGACGCCATCGTGGCGCAGTGGGAAACCATCTGACTGTTAACACGATTGGTTGTGGATTCGATACTCATTAGGGTAATGGTTATAAGAAACTCCTTAGCAATGCATGGTTTTTTTGTGCGGGTGCCGGGTACAAAGAGAGGAGTTTGGAGAGTGCCTGGGAATTACGGCCTTAGTGTAGGTTTAAGGCCCTTTAAAATGCTCGTTAACGTTCACCTACACTGTCCGCGCCCCTCTCTCTACGAAACCATATTTTAAAATGATCCTTCTAATCCTGCCTTCCAAATACGTGCTAGAAACGAACTAGTAAAAGTTCTAAAAAGGCAAACGGAATCTTAAAAGATATAGGTATATTATAAAAAAGATTTCGTTATTATACTTCTCGTTCCTCAACCGCGTGTTAATTACATAATAATAATCTCTGAGCTTCATCATCATGGTTACTCAGAGATGGATCCCGATTTTTTAAATCTGACGCAGTGTCAGATTAAAAAATTGTTGTCTCAAAGGAGCCTCTATGTGTTAGACTTGTGTCCCCACGAAAGCCTTCCAAGGGACCTTCCATTGAACCCGAGAACCTATAATGAGATACTTACATACATAGCTTCACGCTGTAACCCGCATATAGCAGGGTAGGTAGAGTGAACCTAGTGTTAAGACACTCTGTTCCCCACTTTTCGCTGAATCAAGGCATTTCGTGCTGAGTGGGGGAACTAGACGCCGCGCTTTGCCTTGTTACCAAACCCAGGAAGAAGGAAATGAAAAATTCCATTTCCTAAAATGGGAACCGAACCCACAACCTGTCGCGTTTACAGTCGCACGTTTGTGACTCTGCGCCACGACAAGCATAATGAGATATATAATATATATTTTTTGTATCTCCGCTCTAGTAAGGAAAAAGACCGTCGCCTTGGTGGTGTTGAGCTCCATGATCCCCATTCACGACGAAACGTCTCTATTTCAGGAAATTAGAGAAAGGAGTCTTAACATTAGGTCCTCTCAGTCTCCACTGTTATGTGGGACAGTAGGTTTTAAAATTGTGCCAACTTGCTCATTTTAATGTCAATGTAAACAATAAAATATAATTAAATCCAGTTCTTTTTGGCAAGTATCCTAACCCATATACCCATATTTGGATAAATATATGGTTATTACTCTATATATTACTGAGCATTGCAAAAAAGAAAAGAATGGGTGTTTGGTGCCATTTTGGCGCAGTTAAATATCTGGTTGTATGCATTGATTGTGAGGATTATTTGTGAAATAAATGTTTACTTAAATATACATAGCTTCACGCTGTATCCCGCATATAGCAGGGTAGGCAGAAGGAACCTAGTGTTAAGACACTCCGTTCCCCACTTCCGTATACTTCATATATTTTTTAAGGTTAATAATATTTAATTAGATAACAAGAGCAACTAATTACAAAAACAGGAATTTTAGGAAACACATAAAGCTCTATGAATATTATTTTTTATATAAGAAATGCTTATTTTTTTTTAATATATCAATATTTATGAGACCATCGTGGAGCAGCTGGACAATTTTTGACTATAAACGTAAGTAGTAAGTAGTTGTCGATTCGTTCCCCGCTCGGGGCTTACGCCCGCTTATAAACATAAAAATATATTATATAAATTAGTATTATATCCCACAAAGCTCGGCGTTGAGTTCCGTCACTACACGTGATGACGATTAACGACGGAAAGCGGTGGATACTGTATAAAAAAATTCTAAATTTAAATATTCAATATTATCGAGATTAAATGAAAAACATCCAACTGATTATTATCATAAGATATGCGAGACTCACAATGTTTTATTATACTTGTCTTTATTTATATAACACTTTATCTCTTGCATAACTTTCAAGGAGAACGTATTATTCTATCGCTTTATAACTTTTCTTTTACCACATTTTATATAAGTACTGAGAGATGGTTATGGGTTCGATTTCCATTAGGGGTAATTATAACTAAGTAATACGAATGAGCAGAGAATATACAATGTGAATGGAAAGGTGTATTGTTACCGGAAAAAGGTTAAAATCAACGGTGTTCATACCATGCAAGTGCTGGTACCGATGCTGGTATGCGGCTGATCAGCTTGGCTGATGTAATCCGCTACGAAGAGATACATACAAAGACAGGTGTAAGCGACTATGTTTTAAGAAGCAACAAAGGTGAGCGGCAAGTGAGGTAGGGGGAAACATTAGTTAACCTTCGAGAATAGCGTGAATGATACGGGTGATAAGTCACGTAAAGAGCAAGCACACCTCCCGAAGAGCATGTATGAAGAGGTTGACAACGAAGAACGAGGCAATATTTAGTCGCCTGTCGTGGCGCAGTGCGACTGTAAACGCGACAGGTTGTGGGTTCGATTCCCACTCCAGGAAATGTAAAATTTAGTATTTTCATTTCTTGGGTTTGGTAACAAGGCAAAGCGCGGCGTTGAATTCCGCCACTCTCGCAATGCCTCAATTTGGCGGAAAGTGGAGTACGGAAATGTTGAAAGAGAATAGAGTGTCTTTACGCTAGGTTCTTTTGTTCCCTCTGCCTACTCCGCTATATACAGCGAGAAGTTAAAAAAAAAAATTTAGGTACCGTAGCGCTTAGTGCCAGGATGAAGTGAAGTTAATATAGGGAAAGTAGCTACTTTCCCTATATTAACTTCACTTCATCCTGGCAGCTAGATGGGAGGATAGGGAGCAGATAGAAAAGCTTTTCTATCTGCTCCCACTTTGCGATGTCTTATAATTATGTTATGTCTGCATATAATTATGTTTTCCCTGATGGCGACTTCGTCTCACAAGTCACAACAAAAAATTATATGTAATATTTAAGTAGCAAAAAGTTTTTATTTTAACATGTCTGAAGAGTTCATTAAAAGGATATAAAATTTTAGCATTGCACGTTTTAAAATGAATCATTGGCTTTAAAGAAATATGGTACAAATTATTATATACTTTGGGTTGTTGCTTCTTTTTTCTTCAATTATTTGATATTCAAACATTAAACTCGTTTTCCTCTAGCGTGTTTAAAATGATACAAAAACTGGAAATTTCCAAGTCATTATAAGTTTATAAATATTATCATTTACCTTTTTATGAATATGCATAAAAAGCAATATATTGAAATTTCAATTTTTTGTCGACTTGACGTCACTATAGCGTAGTACTGTAAACATGATTGTTGTGTTTTCAAGTTGAAATTATTGCTTATATTGAAATAGATACTTATAGTCATTTTATAGCTGAAATACACAAAAAGTTGTAGCCAACGTATCTTCCCAAAGTACAAGTTATATTACTCTAAAATTTCATACAGATCAGTACAGCAAATTGAGTTTTTATAATTAGCATGTTATAATATTAGCAAGTTCTAGTCTTTATTTGTGTAGACAAAATGCGATTCGCCATCATTAGATATACATAGATGGATGGAAAATAGAGAACGGAGGCTTTTGTCACTGAATTCTCTGCTCTCCTTTAAAAATTGTCTTTCTGGGTAAAAAACCGCAGTTAAAAGCTAGTATTATGTATTTCATCAACAATGACTAATTTAAGTGTTTTTCGGCGGAGTTGAGGATGCCATTTTTTTCTATTACGCTCGTATAATTTGATTTTAATGTGTACATTGCCATTGTAGGAGTGTTTAAACGTGGGTGTATTACGATAGTGAGCAATTGTGATATAAAAATTTCGTGAAATTAACATCTAACAGTATAAAAAATATTTAAAATTGTACAATTCACTCAAAAATGTTTGTTACTTGTACAGTGATATTTGATTTATATATATATATATATAACTACAAAAAATTATGTGGAAGTATTTGAACTTGAGACCATATTTTCAATATCTGAATATATTTTTAATAGTTTTGAAGTATTAATCACTTAGTATAAAGAAACAATTTTAGGAAACGTGTAAAAATTTGAACGGGACTCAAACCTGCGCCTTTTTAGAACCGTTTAAGTTGTAAATAAATTATATTTACTTCGATGTTATAATTTATTTACAAGAACAAATTAATTTATTTAATTAAAAAGAACGTATGGCTTAGTGGTTAGAACGGACCGTAAATAAGAAGTATGGGTTTGAGTCCCGCTACGTTCAAATTATATACGTTTTCTAAAAATATTTTGCTTATATTAAATTCAATTTAAAAAAAAAACAAAGATATACAAGTTTCTTTCTCATCAGAGTAATTGTTTTGAAACACTACATCATTATAATACCCTATTCTACGAACGATTAATTTTTGTACTCACTATAAATTTTATCATGATAGTGAGTTATCTCTTATCACTAAATAATGGCAGTGTTAAATTAGCTAGTACAGTGTTGTGACAAGTGGTAACACGTTTTGAGTGTTTTTGCACTGAAAATGACTAAAGTGGAAGAGAATGACAAGTCGGTATTCAATGCGCCTCTATTGGGAAACGTTTTGAAAGATCTCATGTCAAAGTATGTATTTTATTTTATAATTAGCGATTAATGTATTGAAAATGTTACTTTTTTTTCTTATTTTTACGCTTTTCAAGTATAACAGAAGGAGGTCATTGTAGTACATTTGGACAGTGTCTAATTGTAAACGTGTAGACTGGTTGTGGTTGTGGGTTCGATTTTTACTCGGGGGGCTTGAGTTTCAATTAATTTCATTCTGCAATCTGTAAGACAAAACACGGCATTAAGTTCCGTCACTTAACAGGCAATGCCTCGAATTCGGGAGGAAAGTGGAGAACGGAGTGTCTCGACATTAAGTTTTCTCTGAATAGCGGAAAAAAGCGTGAAGTTACTTTTGATTTGTGTTTAAAATATTTTTTTTAATTCAAGTTAAAAGTGACACAGTTTAACATTATTGTTTTTTTTTATTAACTTCACGCTGTATATAGCAAGGTAGGCAGAGGGAACCTAAAAACCTAGTGTTAAGACACTCCGTTCCCCACTTTCCCTCGAATTGAGGCATTACGTGCTGAGTACAGTAATGCAGTGTCTGCTATTACTCGTAACAAAGAAATAGAAAAAAATATAAAACGACCATATATTTAGATAGTTATAATAAAATAAGAAATAGAAAGTCATATCTAATTTTTCGTAGTTTCGCTTCTGTTGTGTGGGAATTGCTTTTACATTTTTTTTTTGTTAACGTCTTTTTATTTGACGAATGATACTATTCTTCTTATCGTAACTTAGAGTATTTGTTCTAATTATAATTATATATTTTAGTTCCAGTCTGTGACATAATTACAATACTATATATTCTTTTAAAAGTAGAGAACAGTGTTTATCTTTATATTATTACATACATACATACATAACTTCACACTGTATCCCGCATATAGCAGGGTAGGCAGAGGGAACCTAGTGTTAAGACACTCCGTTTCCCACTTTGCGCCGAATTGGATCATTGCGTGTTCAATGCGCTTTTTTAAAAAAAACATAAATAACCACCAAAGTGTGTTTTGTAGTTATTTTTAACTACTATTTATTCATAATAATGAATAAGAAAAACATTATAAATAAATTAGTAAAATAAATATTACACACACTACCTCATATTTGACGTACACTTTTGTATAAAGTGACATTTAAATTACCATAGCAACGCGTATGACATGTTTCTAAAGAAAATCTTATTTCAAAAGAGAACACATGCAGTCACAAATCTTAACATAACACTGACAGTTCGTGTATAATAAACATGACTAATATTTTACGCTGACTTTGTGTAAATAATGCAAAAATAAAATTAGATCGCCTTTTGCAATTACCTAACGTTCTCACTGGCCGTGAAATTAGTTAATTTATAAGCCTATGTACAATAACACCGTTATGGCATGTTTGACTAATTATTAGATGCAATGGTTATGGCTTCAAATTTCAAAATGGAAGTTAGGTAGAGACAAGAGAGAGAGGACAGTCCAGATGGTTGTTAATGTGCATTTATTACGGGAACAGTGCCTGTTCTAAGGAGTTTTCTACTCTATTGAAACATCTTATAAGTAGTTTTATTATATATATACATATATACATAGCTTCACGTTATCTCACATATAGCAGGGTAGGCAGAGAGAACTTAGTGTTAAGACACTCCGTTCGCCACTTTCAGCCGAATTGAGGCATAGCGTGCTGAATGTTTATTAAATATGTAAAAATGGGATAGAAAGTGATGGAAAATAAAATACAATAAAGATGATTTTTTAATTTGCATTGGATATGCTGGGAACAGTGTCTTGTCCACCCTGCTATAAACAAGGGTTACGTGAAATATATATAATTTTTGTACAACTTCACGTTTGTTTCCCATACACTAACATTAGTATCAGACGTAGTTATATCATGATTCTCCGTTCTCCACTTTTTAGCCTAAAATCGAGACACTACACTCTCATTAGTGTACCTTAAGGCCTCGCTTTGTCTCACCATAGAGGAGAAATTAAAATGATGTAAATATAATCATTCCCCCGAGTGGACATCGAACCCAACGACCGTTACGCTGTTCCACTGCGCTATGATGGTATATAATCATAATAGATATATTTGCGAAATAACGTGCTAATAGCTATAATAAATGTATGTAATAAAGAACGTTAACAAAAAATCGCGTGCGAGGCCGACGTAGTCAAACCAACTGACTAGTTCACGCGCTTGCTGAAGGTTGATATAGGTATATATGAAAACGCGCCTTGTTATTATGAAATATTAAAGCCAAAAGGCTAAATTACACCCAATCTTTATAAATTGTAGCCTATGTGTTCTTATGATGTATAAGCTTAAACTGTAAAAGTTTCATCAAGATCCGTTAAGGTTTTATATGAAAGAGGAACAAAAGATCCATTCTCACAAATTTTCTCATTTATAATATTAGTAGGAACGCTTTGTTCTCCACTTTCCATATTTCCGCCCAAAATTTAGACATCAAGTGTTAGATGGCGGAACCCAACGCCGAGCAATGTCTTAAAAGAGCAGAGAAATGTAGATTTCTAATATATTCGTTCGTCCGGGTAGGTATCGATGTTACAACCAATGTTTACAATCATATGTTCCACTGCGTCACAATGGCAATATCAAAATGTATGTATATAAATTCTAATAATAGCATAAATGCGAAAATGTAACATTATAACTAGTAAATAACGCCTGTAGTGGCGCATAGGCACGAGCGTGCGATTGTAAACGCGACAGGTTGTGGGTTTGATTCCCACTCCAGAAAATGTAAAAGGTTAGTATTTTCATAACCTGGGTTTGGTAATAAGGCGAAGCGCTGCGTTGAATACCGCCACTCAGCACGCAATGCCTCAATTAGGCGGAAATGGGGGACAGAGTGTCTTAACACTGAGTTCCCTCTGCCTACCGTGCTATATGCGGGATACAGCTAAAACTAAATATATATATATATATATATATATATATATATATATATATATATATATTTTTTTTTTATATATATATATATATATATATATATATATATATATATATATATATATATATAGGTGTATAAAAAATATAGGTAGGTATGATTTTATTTGATTCTCTAACAGGCATTCTTTTGTTTGTTTCAAAGTATATATCTACGTATCTTATTTAAATCTGCACGATTACCAATTAATTTGGGGCACTAATCGATAACAGAATATATATATTTAGTCTTTGTCTTGTCATTTGAATAATTCACACATATATTATGATAGTGACGTAAAACTGACATTTGATTCTTGTTTTTATATCTGTGGTACTGAGGCGAGTGTCAGAGGAAGTAGATTATTAATAATTAAAAATCTTTCGAGTTTCTTTATTGACTCTATTTTTGATTTTATCTTGAAAATATTAGAATTAAGTGGTAGTGCGCGCAATGGGACAAACGCATGTCTGTAAACGCAAAGGTTGTGGGTTCGATTCCCACTTAAGAGAATTTAAATTGTTTTAATTTCTCCTATAAGTCAAACATCCTTTTCTTCAGCCTTTGTGCAACATATAATGGAAGGCAGAGGTCGTAGTGTTAAGGCACTCCGTTCTCCACTTACTACTCGAACTCAAAACGTTACTGGTTGAGTGACGCATTGATGGAAGCGGAGAAATGATTAGAAACGACAATCAAACGTGTTCGCAATCATACGCACTGTGCTGTCCCACTGTGTCACGACCGCCTAACAAGTTGTTAAACTTACTTACTTAACTTCACGCTTTATCCCTAGCGGGGTAGTCGGAGAGGGCATCCCTGCATATCTCTTTCGCCTCGTCCACAGTCATTAACCTCTTCATGCATGCCCTCCGGGGGATCGTCATGCTTTTTACGTAACCTTCCTCCAGTATCATTGAAGGAAGGTCACGTCACGTTGTTAAACTAAATTTTAAATTATCTTCTACGGAATTCCCGTCATAGTTAAAAAAGTATGTTACCCGTAATTTTGTTTGCAAAAACATATTAACTGCCCACACTCGGTTAATGGAGCTATTGCGAGATAAAAGTAATAATAAAACATCATTACAATGCACTGTTGCAATTCTGATTGCGAATCGTTTAAAATGGTCTACTCCTAGATTTATATTTAAGACTTGCTAGATACTTGTCTATATTAAAGCCAAATTACACAAGCTGTTAAATGTAAAAGTTTAGTATTTTCATTTCATGGGTTTGGTAACAAGGCAAAGCGCGGCGTTGAGTTTCGCACTAAAGTGGGGAACGGAATTGTTGAAAGAGAACGGAGTGTCTTAACACTAGGTTCTCAGGTTCCCTCTGCCTACCCTGCTATATGCGGGATACAGCGTGAAGCTAAAAAAAATACACAGGGTTTTTATAAACTGTAATCTAATAATGATCTGGATCTGTTCAGTAGTTTATGCGTAAAAAAGTGACATGGCATGGTGAAAAATGACATGATGGGAATCGAACTCACAAACTGTCACATTTACAGTCGCACTCTTGTGACTCTGCGCCACGACATGCGTTACAAATTATATTATTATTAAAGATAATGATTTGTTACAAATTTAAGGTAACATTTGGTAACGGTTCTATTTTTATTTGCCTGAATCCGATAGTTCGTATTAAAAAAAGATAATCGGGATTTTTTTATGAATGAATACATTCAAAGCCAGCCTTGACATTTTTATTTCGCATACTCTACTATAAGATGTTATAATTTATAAACTATATAAATAGCTTTAATTGATAGTAATGTTTGTGATTTAATCCGGTTTTAAAAGGCAATAATTGGCAGACATTTTATCTTGCCGATTATTATAGTTACGTGAAACTGCGGTTATCCGCATTTCTCCCTCTAGGATTATAGACTTATTGTATAATTAAGATCTCGGGCTTGGCTTTTCAAAGCCTTCTGACCTTCTGCCATTTTTTCAAATGAAATTGCAAAATTCAGTGCCACCGCTTTCTTGATATTTATTAGAAGAAACTCCTTAGAATTCCATGGATTCACCGTGTGAGTGCTTGTAGATAGACGAGCTCAGAGCAGTACCTGTGACATGCGATCCAAGTGTAGGGTTAAGGGACCCCTACAAAAAGCGTATTAACACTCGCCTCCACGGTCTAAACTTCTCTCTTTGGATAATCAAATTAGAAAAAAAAAACTGCTAATGCCGCTTTCGAAATACGTGTTAAAATTGAACTGATGATAGTCCTAGAGAGGACGAAATTCTAAAGGTATTCCTAGTCAGTTCGTTATTAAGTTCGAAATCGTTGTTAAAATATGAATATATTTTTGAATAAAATTCGAACCTGTAACCAATCTGTGTAACCAGAGACATCCACTGTGCCACGGCGGCTTCGTCATTACTGTCTACAGTTTTCTAGAAAAAATAATTTGAAGTAAATGCGATTGATTTGTCACTTTAGATATTATTTCGTAAGAAATCTAAACGTAGGTAAGGTACCTACTAAGAATGGAACTAATTTTGTAAAAAGTGCTGTCTGGGTTTGGACAAAAAGTTGTAGTTTGTATTTGTATTTAGTATTTTTAAATTGTACTTACCTTTTGTCTGTCCTTTTGAGATAGTTTTATTTATGGAAATTTTAATGAACTTTGCTGTACTCAGAAAACAGAAAGTGTTGTCTGCTTTTTTTATCAAGTCACCTTTTTACTATACAAAAAACAAATCTTTATGCCTGTTACTGTTCAAAAAATTGTATATGCAGGTTGACTTATTAACCTATTCACGCCTGGTACAGATATATGTTAAAATAGACCTGTCATCATAAACAAGTATATTTATGTTGTAGACTGTGTTCATCCATCCAGCTCCTAATATCTCTAAAAACGGGAGAACAAGGTCCGTGAAATGCGGAAGACGTCTGCAATATATAAGTACATCCCAGAAATAAATCGACTAATAACCTCATTACAAATTTATTGCACCCAAAGATAGTTCAATCAGAGTCGATTAATGTACTTTGCGGGAATTCGGTCTTATTTACAAGTACGTACGGTCCCGGCAAAATCGTGAAATATGGTAACACACCATATTTCACGATTTTGCCGGGACCGTCCTGATTTTGATAATATTATACAGATTTTTGTTAAGAAATCCTGAGATTGCGACAGTGCGTGTTGAGCGGCGGAACATAACGCTGCGCTTCGTCTTGCCAGAACGGGGTTAATTAGAAATAGTTTAATTTTACTCGTTCCCCCGCATGAGACTCAAACCCTCAACCAATCGCTGGTAGCTTAACATGGGATTAATCGTCCCATGTTATTAAACACCTGTCGTGGCGCAAAGGCACAAGCGTATGACTGTAAACGCGACAGGTTGTGGGTTCGATTCCCATTCCAGTAAAAGGAATTTTTCATTTCATGGGTTTGGTAACAATCCAAAGCGCGGCGTTCAGTTCCGCCACTCAGCATGCAATGCCTCAATTCGGCGGAAAGTGACGAGCGGAATGTCTTAACACTAGGTTCCCTCTGATTACCCTGCTATATGCGCTATACAGTATGTATGTATGTTATTAATTCAATTTAGATAAAAAAATACATACGTACATTTAAATCTAAAAAGGTGCAGAATTTGAACAGATGCTTTATTTTGATTAGAATTATTAAAAGCTTTGTACAAAAGTATTTTTATAATATCTATTTGAGCTTAAATAAAATTTTATCAAGTCTTTGTCTCATTGTCCCGATTTGAATTCTTCAAACCATGGTTGCCCTGGTCAAGCGTGAGTCAGCTTCGTTGTTACGTGCTGCTGTACAACCGTGACTGAACTGTTTCCATAGCACTCTCGAAACTCTTGCAATATCATTTGTTGATTATATGTACTCGCCTAATCATTGTTATATATTATTATTATGTGAAAGATATTTTGTTTGGTGGTAGGAGGTTCGTCCTCCGTCTGGCTCGCGACCACTATCATGTCAAAGACGAACCGCCAAATATCTTATGATGTGTTCCGGTTCGATGGCATGTAAGCCAGGTTTTCCCATTCCGACCCATCCTTTCCCCAAAATGTGGTGGTTCCGAGAACGGAATACTACATTGTCCTCCTCTTCCATCTGTATCCTCTAGGTTGGCAACGCATCTACAACATCTCTGGTGTTGTAGATGTTTATGGGCGAAGGTATCCACTTACCATCAGGTGGTCCTTCTGCTCGTTTGCCATCCGTTATCCATAAAAAAAAAAAAAAAAATGTGAAAGAAAAACGTTTTGTGGGGTACAACTTTGTAGCCTTTTGTACAAAAAATATTATATTTAATGAAATTTTGCACTCACATAGTATATATGCTAATGAAGAGAGCCTAAAAATGTTTTATAATCATGCATATTTCTACATACATACATACGTAGCTTCAAACTGTATCCCGCATATAGCAGGGTAGGCAGAGGGAACCTAGTGCTAAGACACTCCGTTCCCCACTTTCCGCGGAACAGAGACATTGCGTGCTGAGTGGCGGAACTCAACGCCGCGCTTTTGTCTTGTTACCAAACCATTAATTTAATAAAATATATATTACACACTCTAAGTATGTTTCAAATAGATTTTTGTACTCGGTCATTATACATTGCTATGGCAACACATGTTTTACGCTTCAAAGGTTGTACTTGTTACTAGAGATTGTGCGAATATAAAAAAAATATTGCTAATTGTAAGAAAATTCAGGGAATTTATGAGGTGAAAGGAGATCTAGATAGGTCTTTAAATTCTGTATTTAGATACGTATTTGACATTGTTATGACGCATCTAAGTACATGACGCACAATGCTTTGGACCCAATTTTCACTCTGGCGAGTTTTTATGATTATGCCAGGTTTTCCCATTTCCCACCCATTCTTTCCCAAAAATGTGGTGGTTCCGATAGCGGACTACTACATTATCCTCCCCTTCCGTCTCTATCCTCTAGGTTGGCAACGCATCTACAACATCTCTGGTGGTGTAGACTACTTACCATCAGGTGGTCCTTCTGCTCGTTTGCCATCCGTTATCCATAAAAAAAAAAAAAAATATGCCA
>JAKGSA010001488.1:0-15672 GCA_033558755.1 Philaethria dido | reverse complement strand
AAAAAAAAAAAAAAAAAATGTGAAAGAAAAACGTTTTGTGGGGTACAACTTTGTAGCCTTTTGTATAAAAAATATTATATTTAATGAAATTTTGCACTCATATAGTATATATGCTAATGAAGAGAGCCTAAAAATGTTTTATAATCATGCATATTTCTACATACATACATAGCTTCAAAGTGTATCCCGCATATAGCAGAGTAGGCAGAGGGAACCTAGTGCTAAGACACTCCGTTCCCCACTTTCCGCGGAACTGAGACATTGCGTGCTGAGTGGCGGAACTCAACGCCGCGCTTTTGTCTTGTTGCCAAACCATTAATTTAATAAAATATATATTACACACTCTAAGTATGTTTCAAATAGATTTTTGTACTCGGTCATTATACATTGCTATGGCAACACATGTTTTACGCTTCAAAGATTGTACTTGTTACTAGAGATTGTGCGAATATAAAAAAAATATTGCTAATTGTAAGAAAATTCAGGGAATTTATGAGGTGAAAGGAGATCTAGATAGGTCTTTAAATTCTGTATTTAGAGACGTATTTGACATTGTTATGACGCATCTAAGGCGTGCATGACGCACAATGCTTTGGACCCAATTTTCACTCTGGCGAGTTTTTATGATTATGCCAATTAATAAGAAATTAAAAGGAACTCGCTTACAATGATTTTGTTGTTATCCTGGTTGTATTGGAAAGGATAACGCGTTTATCCTATGAATATATTATATTCTCATCGAATCAGGACACGTAAAATCTTCAAATACTCATATCGAACGACAAATTCGTCAAAATTACATTGTACAATTTTCTTTCATTGATTGATGGATACAGTCAAGATAACAAGAGCATGTGAAAAAAAAAACCTATTAAATACCTAGTATCGTTTTATTTATGCTCTTACTTATGTTATTATTTTATTATTAAAAAAAAATGAAATTACTAATCGTATTATAACCAAACTGATTGTTTTTCTGATGTACATACATACACACATAGCTTCACGCTGTATCCCGTATATAGCAGGGTAAGCAAAGGGAAGCTAGTGTTAAGACACTCCGTTTCCCACTTTACGCCGAATTGAGGCATTGCGTGCCGAGTGACGGAACTCAACGCCGCGTTTTGCCTTGTTACCAAACCCAGGAAATGAAAAATTCCTTTTCCTGGAGTAGAAATCGAATAATGATAATAATTATTTCTGATGTATAATCTATATATAAAATTTGTTTGAGCTAGTATCAATCCTTTATTCCATCCTAATCTAGATAATTATCACATGAAATCTTTACAAATTGTAATATATGTATTGGTTTTGTGTATAAGCTATAGGTATTGTACAATTTCATCTAGATCGGTTCAGTAGTTTTTGCGTGCAAGAATAACTAACATTCATATAAACTTTTGTACATATAATATTAATAGAAATTTCCTCAATACTTTAGTATGTTTCATTCATATTTTATACTTATATAGTATCTAATTAGGTACCACAATTATTACGTAAAAGTCCAACATGTATTGCGTTTATGCGGAAACGAACAATTTACTCTATCAAAGATATCTACTGCAGATATAGTGAAAGGTTGGGAAACGCACGAGTTACTATGGATAACCTATTAAGTAATATATCCACACAAGGCGGTAATAAGTTGATAAATACGTAAATTTCGGGACATATTTTTTGTGTTGTTTAAATGCTTTTTTAACAAAAAATGTTTGACTTGCTCAATTTTTTTGTTATTTAGTAATTTATTTGCACTAGGTATAAAAAGAGCAATATAATAGCAGCTTAACGCTTTATATCGCATGGCAGAGTGGTCAAAGTGAATCTAGTGTTAAGACACTTCGTTAGACATGGCAAGACAGTGGTGGTATTCAACGTTGCACTTTGTCTTAACATAGCGGTGAAATTAAAATAATTTAAATGTAATCCTATCCCCGAGTGGAAATCGAACCCATAACCAATCGAGCCTACAGTCAGACACTGTTCCACAACGCTATGATCTCAATCAGCAATCTAACAACTATTAATATTAAAGCAAACAAAATAGCAAAGGGCGGCGTTGATCTCCGCCACTCAGCACATAATGCCTCAATCCTGCGGAAAGTGGAGAACGGAAATGTTGAAAGAGAACGGAGTGTCTTAACATTAGGTTCCCAGGATTCCTTTGCTTACCTTGCTATATGCGGGATACAGCGTGAAGCTAAAAAAAAATGAGCGAGTCTACTTATTAACTTATTTTCGTCTAGTACGAATATACCACGTTGCGTTATCACTTCCTATCTATTCGAAGCATGCATATCTAGAGCATGATCAGTCTTACTGCAAAGTAAATGACGGTAATATATGTAAAAACAAAAGAAGTAGATGTTATTGGACCAAAAATATAATCTAAAAGGCATCTCTTTCTTCACATTTTTTTCTTCATATCATAGTCATTTTAAGCCATCGTGGCGCAGTGGGGCAATATTTGATTATAAATGCAATAGTAGTAGGTTCGATATCCGCTCGAAGAAATTATTTATTTAAATTAAATTCCTGAACAGGCAATGTCGTGTTCATTTTATTAAGGAAATATAAATTATTTTACTAATCCTATTATTAGACGTGATTGTTCATACATACATAGCTTCACGCTGTATCCCGCATTTAGCATAGTAGGCAGAGGGAACACAGTGTTAAGATTCTCCGTTCCCCACCTTCCGCCGAATTGAGGCATTGCGTGCTGAGTGGCGGAACTCACCGCCCTTGTCCGTCCTTGTCGCCCTTTGCTTTGTTACCAAATCCAGGAAATGAAAAATTCCACTTACTGGAGTGGGAATCGAACCCACAACCTGTCGCGTTTACAGTCGCACTTGTGCCTCTGCGCTACGACAGGCGTTTTGTGATTGTTCATTGTTGTATGTATTCATTTTGAACTAAGTAAATATAGTAAACATTCAATCTATTATCAATACAAAACGCGGCGTTAAGTTCCGCCACTAAGCAATGTCTCCATTTTGAGTAGAAAGTAAAGAACGTAGTGTTTTGACACTAAATTCTCTCTGCTTACCATGCTGTTTTTTTTTTCAATTTTAAGCGTGATCCTTTTAAGTTTCTTTTTTAATTAATCTATATATACTAGTATCCCCGTTGATGCGTTAACAACACGTTGTCTTTAGTAATGTACATGTCACTTTATATAAACATGCATGTCAAACCATGGTATGTGTGTAATATTTATTTTGTTAATTTAATCTACTTTTTATGCATTATTTAAAAAAAAAATAGCATTCTGCACTTTTCTATATAAACTACAAGTGTGCCAAGTTTCATGCTCCTCCGTCCGCATAATTTTCGTAAAAAGGAATCCCAAAGTTTTTGCTTCATGTATTTATATATAGATTACAATTTTTCATCATTACAGTAGACTAAAAAAATATTGTATGATTTTTATTTAATTTTTTATTTTATATTGAAATTTTCTATTTTCTAAGAATACTTTTGCAAAAGAAGTACTTAACGCTGTTCCAGTCCGTTCATTCGAGACAAGATTTGTCCTTGACACTGTTTCCCCATACTTTTTTTGTTTTTATTGTTGGCATATAAACTAACACATAGTTTCAGTGAAGTGTCTTGCCTTCTCAGTTTTATAAATTAAATAGATACCGCATATGTTATATACGTGGCCAGGCGTGTATAGGTTGATAAGTCGACTTTCATATAGTTTTTTAAAGTATTAATAAGGTTCATATTTTTTTTATAAGGTGAATAAATTATTAAATAAAAAATCAAATAGAATTTACAAATAAAACGTAAAAGCTTTTATTGATAAGTGTGTAATTCCGATTTATCAATTTATTCACGCCTAGTTTAGATGTTGCCTAAATTTAATAAAGAAACAATACGCGAAGGAAAACTTTAGACCCCTTTTTATATATAGAAGGAGAAGTATGAAATTTAGTATTTATATATTTATATGGAAAAGAAATGCAGAAAACCATTTTTTATAAAAAAAAAATAGAAAATCATTTAATTCTTTTAAAATTATTCGTAATAATGTTACTTTTTAGTGGATTTTATTTGAAATCAGTTTTCTTTTATTGTTAAAATCTTAATTAACTTAATAATTAACTTACTTCTGTTTGGTAGGAGGTTCGTCCTCCGTCTGGCTCGCGACCACTATCATGTCAAAGACGAACCGCCAAATATCTTACGATGTGTTCCGGTTTGATGGCATGTAAGCCAGGTTTTCCCATTCCCACCCATCCTTTCCCCAAAATGTGGTGGTTCCGAGAACGGAATACTACAATGTCCTCCTCTTCCATCTGTATCCTCTAGGTTGTCAACGCATCTACAACATCTCTGGTGTTGTAGATGTTCATGGGCGAAGGTATCCACTTACCATCAGGTGGTCCTCTTTTTTTATGGATAACGGATGGCAAACGAGCAGATCGTTTGCCATCCGTTATCCATAAAAAAAAAAAAAAAATTAAAGATAGTTGTAACAAGTAAAACTCCTTAATAGTTCTACATTTTGTAATAGAAGTGAAATTGCAAGGTTAAATATTGCGGATGTTGTAAACAAAACTAAAATATGATTCATAGTAAATATAAGGCCATCGTAGCGCAGTGGCAATGCTTTCGACTATAAATGCAATTGGTTGTGGGTTCGATTCTGACTTGGGGAATGAGAATATATTGTTTTTATTTCTCTGTTGTGGTAAGAAAAGGGGCGGCGTTGAGCCCCGCCATAGCATTCATTGTGTTGAATTCGGGTGGTAAGAACTGGGTTTTCACTGACTATCCTGCTATACGGAATAAATCGTGAAGCTGTTCTTTTCCTCTTTTTTTTTTGTAAATAAACATACATACATACATAGCTTCACGCTGTATCCCGCATATAGTAGGGTAGGCAGAGGTAACCCAGTGTTAAGATACTCTGTTCCCCACATTCCGTCGAATTGAGGCATTGCGTGCTGATTGGCGGAACTCAACGCCGCGCTTTGCCTTGTTACCAAACTCAGGAAACGAAAAAATCCATTTCCTGGAGTGGGGATCGAACCCACAACCTTTCGCGTTTACAGTCACACGCCTGTGCCTCTGCGCCACGACAGGCGTAGTAAATAAATATTTGTTTAAATGTCAAATAAATTTATATTTACACGCAATTAATTCCACATTAATATTATAAATGGGAATGTATGTTTCTTTTCTTTTCCTTCTTTCACGTCGCAACAAAGGGATGTTATGTTATGATTTTTGGAGTGTATGTATATAGTTAGGCTGGAGAATGGCAGCATAAGCTTATTTTAAACGCGGTAAAAAATATAATTCCCCTTGGAAGATCCACAATGAACAAGCAAAGCTGCGGGTAACAGCTAGTAAATTATTTATAGAGCTTTGAAAACTTGCATAAGTTATCATGGCAAAATTAAAGCTTGTCTAACTGCACTCGATAGTTGCAGATTCAATTATAAAATATTTGTAGTTAAATTATGTTAATTTTCGCGCTCTGTTGTGAACATAGCGCAGCGTTAAGTTCCTCCATTCGAAAAGCAATATCTCGAAATTGGGAGGGAAGTGGTGAAAAAAAATCTATATTTACCTAATTATTTCAGAAACGTATCCCGGTCTCCATCACCGTCGCTGCGACGCACAGATAGCACAGTGGATATTATAGATGATAAGGTGAGTGTTTATAAATAATAGCTATGTATAATTTTCTAAAAACATTTTTAGAAGACATAAAAAAAATTGAACATGGCGGGATTTGAATCCGCGCATGATGAACGTAGGGTTTGGCGGTCTGGACGACTGGACGGTTTATAAGAGGCGCGTGTTCTCGTCTCGTTCTCGTTATCGTTCCAAGTTTTATACATTTTCTAAAAGAAGTGTAAGTACAGCGTAAAGTTAAAAAAAAGAAATAAGAAAAAAAGGAAGTGGAAATATTCTTAGAAGACCTAAGAGAGTACTAGCCCCGTCGACGCGTAAAATATGCGTTGCCTTAGAAACGTATATACAAAAGTGTATGTAAAACACAAGAGTATGTGTAATTTTTTTTTTATATTTTAATTAATTAATGCTTAATGCTGATAAATATATATTTATTTAAATATATTCGAGGCCTTTTAAGCTTATTTGCCTGTTGTGGCGCAGAGGTATAAGCGTGCGACTGTAAACGCCAAAGGTAGTGTGTTCGATTCTCACTCCAGGAAACGAAAATAATAAATAATACTTAGTATTTTCATTTACTTGCTATGGTAACAAGGTAAAGCACGGCGTTGAATTCCGCCACTCAGAACGCAATACCTCAATTTCGGCGGAAAGTCGGGAACGGAAATTTTAAAACAGAACGGACTGTCTTAATACTATATTCTCTAGTTTCCTCTGCCTAGCCTACTATGTGCGGGATACAGCGTGAAAAAAAACCACTCTTCCCTTTTTGACTGACTGACAGCTTTATAGAAATTACAAATATCTCAAGAACCATAACCGGTGACTCTAAGCAATGTTTTTGACTAATATATGAACTTTGTTATTTCAGAGGAGTGAGAAGAGCGACTCGTCGTTGCACGTTCCATCTCTAGGCAATGACATACCAATAGGCATTGATGTTGCTAACCTAGTACAAAAAGATAAGGTATGTGAAAACATATGAAGGTGCAATACTAATAGCATCTGTCACTTTCTAATATAATTAAAATATTTATAAAAGCTCTGTCACCATGTCTATCTCTTTCTAACATTAATAAAATGTTCTAACCATAGTTCAGTATGTATATCTATCTCTTTTTAATATAAAACTAACATTCTATAGAAACTGTCTCTTTCTAGTAGTAATAAAATATTTCAACAACATTTTATTCACTGCGTCTATCTCTCTTTAACACTTAATATTGTAATTCAAAGGTCGCTTAAGTTACTTTGTCCGTCTCTTTCTACAACCAATAAAACATTTAATAAAAACTTTAGCTAATGGATCCATCTCTTTCTAACATTATTAAAATATTATTTTTTCCACATAGCTATCATTTACAGAAGGTAAGCCGATGGGAACCATGTTCTATGGTCGCCTCGCTACTAAATATACAGAGATCTTTTCTATTAGAAAGAGACGTTTCTACCGCAAAACATTCAAACGAGACTTTAGTCACTACGTTTATCTCTTTCTAACTTTGTCTTTCGTCATTTTTTATTTCTCTCTAAGTCTTATCATATAATGGTCCCTTATCGAATGATTCTGTAATAAAATATTCAAAAGACACTACAGACTAGATCTACATATGTAGATAGATATATTTTCGCTTAATACGTTGAATTCCGTGTCACCCACCGGTGGCCGACGCGGCGGTATCTGTAATATTTTACCATGGCGCCGCGTCTACCACCGGTGACTGACACATCAAAAAACAAAATAAATCACCTCAAAAAATATCTTAATCAAAATTAAATCAATGTTTTCCCTAACTAACTAACAATATTCCAAGGAGACTCTAGTCACTATCTCTCTCACCAGATAACCCCCAACGCTCGTATTGACGGCGCTGGTACAGTGCGCGCTAAGAAGAAAAGCTGGTATAACTCCTTATACCCCACGTACAAAAGCAAGTGTGAGGATTTTAAACGTCTCTTCAAAGATTTACCTGATGACGAACGCCTCATTGTCGGTAGGTGCGAGAATTTGTTTTTTAATTTTTTTTTTTTTTTTTTATTTTGAAATAGGTTGTAAAAATAAGGTTATGTATAGATTGTTAATGAATGGTTGATATTTATTTATTCGATTTGTTTAGCATTTAGTGTCAGTTTTAGGCCTTCGAACTAATGTTTTTTTTTTTTTAATTTTTTTTTTGGTTTAAAGTTCATATTATAAAAAGTTTTAAAAAGTATAAATTTTCAATTAGGTACCTTTATTTGTGTGAATTTCTATTTAATAACTCACGGTGCTTTTCTGTTTCTTTGAATGCCATATGCCTACAGGAACTGCCCCAATTTTGTATGAACTCTGGCATTATTTCCTTACTTTCTAACCGGCTTCCACATAATTTTTTAACTGAGTTAACCAATTTTGATAATTATTTCTTTATTTGATAACTAATGTTTTTAATGTGGTCCCATTTATATTTAGTTAAGATCTGACAAGCAGTTTGTAATAATGTCACATTTTATAAGTACATTTTTTTAAATAATATATTAAAATATTTGAACCCCAGATTACTCATGTGCCCTACAACGTGATATCCTCGCTCACGGCAGACTGTACGCCTCTCAGAGTTACCTTTGCTTCTATGCGAGTATATTTGGATGGGAAACGAGCCTAACGTTACGCTGGAAAGATGTTACTGCTATTACCAAGGAAAAGACTGCGTTGGTGAGTGGAGAGTGTTTTTTTTTTCTCTTTTTATGTCTATTTTTTAGGTAAGAGGCTTTTCATAGAAATATGTGAGGTTGTCAGTTGGATTTCTGTTTGGGCAAATTATTATTTTTATAGTGTTTTTGTTTTCTTGCTCGGGGAAGGCAAGGTTGAGTTCTGTCGCTCAATGTCAGTGCAAAATAGAATGTCTTAACACTACACTATGACTTATCTTGCTGTACGGAAAAGGCGGGAAGCTGAAAAAAAACGATAAAAGCTAATAGAAGATAAAAACCACGTGACAATTTTTTTCTACTTAAATATAGAAGCTATTGTGCCGCAATGGTACAGTGTAACTAAAAACGAGGTGATTGTGGGTTCGATCCCCGCTTGAAAAAATGTTTATATCAAAAACATCTATGAAAGAAGCTGAAAGTGAGGAGTTTCTTTACACTAAATTCTATTTGCTATTTATTCGTGACATTAAATTCGTATTTAATTCTTTACCTAACTTCACGCTCTATCCTTAGCGGGGTCGTCGGAGAGAACGTAACTTAACGGTCCCTGCATACCTCTTTCGCCTCGTCCACAGTCATTAACCTCTTCATGCATGCCCTCCGGGGGGTCTTCATGCCTTTTTACGTGACTTTCCTCCTTCCTTATCATTGAAACTGTGTTCTTGAAGGTCAACCGAGGTCTCCCAATACCTCTCTTGCCGCCACCATTGCTTCATATCTTTCTCACCATTCTTTCATCACTCATCCTCTCGACGTGCCCAAACCGCCTGAGCACGTTCTTCTTCATTCTTACTATAACATTCTCGCTTATACCTGTCTTTCTAAGTATCTTCGTTGATTGTTGATTCTATCGTTGATTGTCGTCGTTATTCGTAATTTACAAATATAGAAACATTATAGATTACAACAAGCATATTATAATTTCGACGTAACTAGTACATAAGGCTTAATAGTCAGAACTTAATGAAGGAAGCGGGTTCGAATCCCGCTATGTTCCCATTTGGTATGTTTTCTAAAAATGTTAATCATTTAAATGTTAAAATATTTTTTTTATTTATTCTTTTCTCTCTACAGGTTATTCCGAATGCAATACTCGTGTGTACGGAATCAGATAAGAACTTCTTCACATCATTCTCGGGTCGTGATAAGGCTTATCTGATGCTGTTCAGGATATGGCAGAACGCTCTCATGGACCAGCCGATGACTAGCCAGGAGATATGGCAATGGGTGAGGAGTTTAATTCATAGATTGTTTTGTTATTTTTTGTTTTAATAAATTATTTTTTACTTATTTATTTATTTATTTGGATTAGATTCAAATTAAAAAAAAAAATTTTTACATTCACTTTCTCTTGCCGCCCAAATTCGACACTTTAACACGTAGAGAAATGAAAATATAGCCATTCTCACAAGTGGGAATCGAACCCAAAACCAATCACGTTTGCCAGACGCTTTCTCATTGCGCTATGGTGGCCTTCCACAAATAAATTCTTGGTAGAAAGATTTTTACAAACTTCTGCTACCCAAAGATTATTTCAAAGAACAATCATTTGGCAAGGGAGAATGCTATTTATTAAATATTTTAAATTCTAAATATGTTTTTAGTTTCCTAAGTGTGTGATTAACGCTCTTAAATTTAAAAATACATAGGTACATAACATACATATATAGCTTCACGCTGTATCCCGCATATAGCGGGGTAGGTAGAGGGAACCTAGTGTAAGACACTCCGTTACCCACTTTCCACATAATTGAGGCATTGCGTGCTGAGTGGCGGAACTCAACGCCGCGCTTTGCCTTGTTACCAAACACAGGAAATGAAAACACTAAACTTTTACATTTCCTGGAGTGAGAATCGAACCCACAACCTGTCTCGTGCTTCTGCGACACGACAGGCGTTAACTTAAAAAAAAAGATTAAGTAAATTCTTTTTAAAACATAATTTTGACCAAACCTACGTAAGCAAAACCGCAAGTGAACATTCTAGAACAATTTCTAAAAGTAGCAAATTTTAAATTCTAAAACACATGTAGAACCAACTTATGCGCATTTATTACCTACCCATATAATCTTGATACATTTAACATACGCAGCTTCACGCTGTATCCCGCATATAGCAGGGTAGGCAGAGGGAACTTAGTGTTAAGACACTCTGCTTTCCAACTTCCGCTCGAAATCACATACATTGCGTGTTGAGTGATGGAACTGAATGCTACGCTTTGTTCTACAAGAGTAGAAGCTGAAATAATGAATATAGCTTAAATATAATTATTTCTTTCGTCTGGGGATCGAATTCACAACCAATCGCGCTTGCAGTCAAAGTCACTGCGGTACATGGAACTATAGAGATAGACTACATGAAACATATATTTTTTGGTGGTAGGAGGTTCGTCCTCCGTCTGGCTCGCGACCACTATCATGTCAAAGACGAACCGCCAAATATCTTATGACGTGTTCCGGTTCGATGGCATGTAAGCCCTGTTTTCCCCTCTCCCACCTATCCTTTCCCCAAAATGTGGTGGTTCCGATAGCGGACTACTACATTGTCCTCCCCTTCCATCTATATCCTCTAGGTTGGCAACGCATACAACATCTCTGGTGTTGTAGAGGTTCATGGGCGAAGGTAACCACTTACCATCAGGTGGTCCTTCTGCTCGTTTGCCATCCTTTATCCATAAAAAAAAAAAAAAAAAATACTTGTAAAATTTATTTATTAAAATAAAATAAAATTTAGTTGAACGTGATATTACTAAATTATTCACTTTTGTAGGGTACTGTTTTATATTTATTTTGTAGGCAATATTTACTAATTCAAAACTTTAACTAAAGTTATGAATTTTAAATGCAAAAACAGTTTTTTTTTATGAATATATTTTATAAAGAATGTACTACTAATAGACCATTTAAATAAATAATATTTTGAATAAAGCAAAATTAACTCAGAAGGAAACCATTGCACTTTTTAAATTCATTGCATTCTACTTTTATAAAATTATGCGGAAGAATTATATTGAGAAGAAATATTAATACCACACACAAACATGTGTTTGACACACACTTATTTAGCGCCATGCAAGTTGCTAAGGTAACACATATTTTACGAGTCAATTTCTTAAGCAGGTTCCAAGTGTAAATATCACTTTAAAGTATTATAAAATAATCTGTCCCAAACAAAATTTGCAAAATGTTCAGTCTTTTGAGTGTAAAATATTCTTATTGAATACAGAATAAGGCATACAGATGGGATCAAGGCCGGTATACTCAATAGTGCGTGTTGCGACATCGGTTGATTCACTTGTTACGTTTTGTGTGTTTTTTACGAAAAAACACGTGCAATTTTGTGTGTTTGTGTGTGTTTTTTGTGAAAAAAGATATTTTTGTGTAAAATTTGAAGAAATTGGTAAGTTAATCACACACTTAGGAAAGGCTAAACATTTTTAAAAAGAAAATAAAATTATACGTTTTCTAGAAAGAGCTTTTATTTTCTCCTTAATATGGGAACGGAGATATCGAAAGAGAACGGAGTGTCTTAACACTAGGTTTTCTGGTTCCCTCTGCCTACCCTGCTATATGCGGGATACAGCGTGAAGCTAAAAAAACTATTGTGGCGCAGCGGGCCAGCGTTTGACTGTGACTGTGTATGACAGCGTTTGAACGCAATTGGCTGTTAGTTCAATTCCCATTCGGGGAATTATTATATTTTAGAAAAATAAAGTGCGGCGTTAAGTTCCGCTACTCAATACATAAAGTCACGATTGTGGGTGGAGAATGAAAAAAAGATTGCCATGATTGAGGTTCTTTCTGACTAACCTGCTATGCGTGATAAAGCGTGAAGTTACTTCTTTCTCAAAGTAAAAAAAAATATATGTTGTACTAAACTACTGGGAGCGAGCTAAGCTATCAGTAAGATAATTGCAACAAAATAGATGCATAACAGAAAGAGCCAGGATGGAGTGTTTAAACTCTACGTTCTTTCTGATTACCTTACTATGCAGGAAAGCGTGTACAACCTGTAATATTTTTTTAGCTTCACGCTTTTACCCGTACTTAGCAAGGTAGGCAGAGGGAACCTGAGAACATAATGTTAAGGCACTCCGTTCTCTTTTAAAAATAATTAATATAATAAAATATGAATATAGGTGCATACGTGTTACGGGGAGGAGTTGGGGTTCGATTCCGACGAGGAGAGCGGCGCGCCCGACGCCTCCGACGTCAACGTTCCCGACGTGTGCGCTCAGGCTGACGTTTCTGAGGTTTGTATTGTAAATTAATATGAAAACACACCACTAAAATATATTTAGTTTACAATGTATTTATCTATTATACAATTTTTATACAACTTATTACTTAGCACTTGATACACATCACTTACTACACATCACATCACATCACATCACATCACATCACACCACATCACACCACATCACATCACATCACATCACTTAATAATATTATGCATCATTTATTTATGCAATATTTATGAACGCCTGTCGTGGCGCAGAGGCACAAGTGTGCGACTGTAAACGCGACAGGTTGTGGGTTCGATTCCCACTCAGACTAAGCCTTGAATTCCGCCACTCAACACGGTGCCTATAAGGAGAATGGAGAGTCTTAACACTAGGTTCTCTTTGGTTCCCTTCTTGCCTATCCCGCTTATATGTGGATACAGCGTGAAGTAAAAAAAAAAAAAAAAATAAAAATAAAAAGAAGTATGTCTAAAAAAAAAAAATATTTATGATGCGTCATACAGTTTAAGAGCCTTTTTTTTTAATTTATGTAAAGGTTGTTTTTTTTTTAAATATCAACATTATAATACATATATATACCTATATATTTTTTTATTAATTTTAAAGTAAGTATACTATGCTCCTAGAAATCGTATAAACTGAGGTCGTAATAATAGGAAATAGAAATATAACAATAAAACAAAAAAAAATATAAGAAAAATTTGGTACAAAAAAAAAAAACTATTTTGTTTCCCAAGCTTTTAAGAAAAATGTATTTTTTACAGCCGATTAAAATACCATCATCTTGGTTGACCTCGGAGGATCATTGTAGTATCAATGATACTGGAGGAGTTGGTCACGTAAAAAGCATGAGGACCCACCGGAGGGCATGCGCATGAAGAGTGTTTTATGACTGTGAACGAGATGAAAGAGGTATGCAGGGACCGTGTTTTGCGCTCCGTACTCTCTGACTACCCCGCTAGGGTTGCAAACGTGAAGTCAGGGGTGGTGATTAAAAATAACAAGATACATAAAATCTCAAAAAAAAAAAAAAAAAATAGTCCCGCTGAGTTTCTTGCGCCGGTTCTTCTCAGGTCTGAGGCATTAAATTTAGTGAACCGGTGGTAAATTATTTGACGTTCAAAAAATGAAGCTTGTAACTTCTTATTTTGAATAAAATTATTTGACTTTGACTTTGACTCTGGTTCCGGCAGAGATCAGTGGGTCATTTAAAAGAAAAAGCCTCTTAAAATCGTTAAAATTATAATAATTACAATAATTTCTTTTTGTTCAAACAAACCGACAAAAAATATTTTTCATAGATAAACATACAAATAAATGCAGGTGTTTATCAAAACTTATCTCTTTATTTAGTAATAAGCGTATGATATGTTTAGCGCAAAATTAAATAAAAAAAAGTACAACAATCGCGCAGTGATAACGTAGTATCGTATGTGATAAGCGGTGATAACACACACTCTGCGATGGTCAGCCTGAAAAAAAAGAAAAAAGTGAGTTTATATATATAATATTTGTTAAATTTTTTAACATGGTTTTTTAACTAGTATTGTATGGTTAGAAAAGATTTTTTTTTAAATTGACGTTTCGTAAACTGTACGCCAAATATTAGTCGCATGTGATGGCGGTTGTTGTAATGAATGATAGTTCCATTAAAAAACAAATATTGAAGTGAAATTTCTCTAGAGTCGTGATTTGAAACACAATGTAACGAAAACGCGACACTAAAAAGAGACAAATATATACGTCTATAGGATTTTGCATGTGAAAGAGTGGAATAATGTACATTTATAGTGTTTGTTATTAGGCTTAATTAAATATAATAAATGTAGAATAAAATTATAAAGAAACATTTTCTAATATTTTTAATAGGTATTTATTATAATAAATATATACATACATACATAGCTTCACGCTGAATCCCGCATATAGCAGGGTAGGTAGAGGGAACCTAGTGTTAAGACACTTCGTTCCCCACTTTCCACCGAAATGAGGCATTGCATGCTGAGTGGCGGAACTCAACGCCACGCTTTGCCTTGTTACCAAACCCAGGAAATGAAACATTCCATTTCCTGGAGTGGGGATCGAACCCACAACCTATCGCACGCTTGTGCCTCTGCGCCTCGACAGGCGTCATTATAATAAATAAATTCATAAAAAAATATTTGTTTTCCTGCTGCTTAATAAATAAGTAAAATACATTTGTGAATGACAGTCGTCGTCGTCGTCGTCGTCAGCCAGAAGACGTCCACTGCTGGACATAGGCCTCCCCCATAGATCGCCATGTAGCAGGACTGGATGCCTCCTGCATCCAGCGCTTTCCCGCAATTTGGACTAGGTCGTCGGTCCATCTAGTAGGGGGCCGTCCCACGCTACGCCTTCCGGTTCGTGGTCGCCACTCGAGAACCTTTCTTCCTCATCGGTTGTCGGTTCTACGAGCGATGTGGCCCGCCCATTGCCACTTCAACTTGCATATTTTGAGGATTATGTCGGTGACTTTCGTTCTCCTACAACATGAATGACAGTATTACAAAACAATTATTAGTGACACGTTAAAATGAACGCTCATATAGTAAGGGCTTATGCAGTTGCTCACTGTTAGTGAACATTTTAAATGAAACTTTTAACCGGAATAATCACATATATGTAGTGGTAGCTTCAATCTATCTGTGACCTCGAACTACGGTAACGGTCCCTTTTTTTTTTTGCTTCACACTGTATCCCGCATAGAGCAGGGTAGGCAGAGGGAACCTGAAAACCTAGTGTTAATACACTCCGTTCCCCACTTTCCGACGAATTGAGGCATTGCGTGCTGAGTGGCGGAACTCAATGCCGCTCTTTGCCTTGTGACCAAACCCAGGAATTGAAAATAATAAACTTTTACATTTCCTGGAGTGGGAATCGAACCCATAACCTTTCGCGTTTACAGTTGCACGACTCGCACTCTGCGCCTCGACAGGCTTTAATTAATATGTAAAAAATGAGTTACCCTGTTAATTTATTACACAGGAAGCAGTGGACTCGTCGTCAATGGAAGCGGGCGGAGGGGGTGGCGGTGGAGGGGGCTCGGGAACAGG
>JAKGSA010001487.1:0-57808 GCA_033558755.1 Philaethria dido | reverse complement strand
CCTCCCTTTCCATCTGTATCCTCTAGGTTGGCAACGCATCTAGTACATCTCTTGTGTTGTAGATGTTCATGGGCGAAGGTAACCACTTACCATCAGGCGGTCCTTCTGCTCGTTTGCCATCCGGTATCCATAAAAAAAAATATATATATATATCAAATATATTATATATTTTTAAACTTATATGCCACAATTGAATCAGTACAATGTCAGGCGAAAACATCGCCCAAGTTGTTCGTTCTACGTTCTTCCTGTAATTTTCTGTCAATATAAAAGCTTGTGGGATGAATTATGTAACTTAACACCGCCTTTTATTTGACCAGATTTAATACAATCTATGTTATTTGTAATAAAATACATAAATATATTCATATTCTTTTTATAATGTTTAAAGTAAGAGCCAAGCCCAAATTCTTAACATTGCAAGTTGTGGTGGAATTCAATGCCACATCGTGCCTTGTCTTCTCCTACCGAGATAATTTTAATATAATATGTGCTTACTCGTTTGCTTGTGGGTTCGATTCCCATTCGGGGGTATGCGTTTGAACGCTGCACCACGATAAAGACATGAAATAAAATCAATAGGCAATTTTAAAATAAAATTGCGTGCTGTATGACGAAACTCAACGCCGCGCTTTGACTTGTTACCAGAGCGAGGAAATGAAAATACTAAATACAGTTTAATATTTTCAATTCCTGCACTGGGAATCGAAGCTAAAATGAAATTACGCAGTCACCGAATTCCCTAGACATTAAAATAAAGATTTATTATTCACATTATTTTATAAATGAGTTTGTCTATTCGCGTAACTTCAAAGAGGCATGTTTGATGTAGAACAACATTTCCGCAAAGCTCTCAGGAATAGAGTGGGGACAAGGGATGAATAACAACTTACACGGGTAAAGAAATGTATGGGAAACCTAAATAGAAGGCCGGAAATCTTTTCAATATTTTTAAAGTGTTATTCAAACATTTCGTATAAAAAAATACTTTTAAAAAAACAATGAAATTAGCGGGACTCGAACCTGCGCTTCTTCAAAACCGTCCTAGGAGAAGGTTTCCAATTCGACTGTATTTTTTATGCGCGTTATCGCATATTTTTTCACTGGGTAAGCCAATTTTGATGATCTTTTTTTTATTTGATAGCTCAAATAGCCGAATAGCCAATAGAAATTTAGTTAAGATCATCAGATCTTAGTCATCAGTTTTAGTAGTTTTTGAGTTACTCATTATAATATTACTTTTTATTGATCTATCTAACTTCACGCTTTATCCCTAGCGGGGTAATCAGAGAGAACGGAGCGCCAAACGCTACTGCACATGTATACCTCTTTCGCCTCATCCACAGTCACTACCCTCTTCATGCATGCCCTCCGGGGGGTCCTCATGCTTTATACATGACCTTCCCCCAGTATCATTAATATTCTGCTCTCGAAGGTCAACCGAAGATCTCCCCCTATCTCACTTGCCGCTCACCTTTACTTCATATTCATATATCTTTCTCACCATTCTTTCATTCATTTCATTTAAAAAAAAAATCCGAAACTATATGAAATACGATAAAAAACCTGGCTTTTCATACTAAAAACAATATTAAAACTTTTTTAATAAAAAATCTAGATAGATTTTTCAAAGTGGAAACTTCAAAGGGTGCTGAAGTGAATATCAAATTGAACGTACCTTTTACGAGAGCTTTAAATATTTCACGGAATTTAAATAAGTAAAAAAATACTAATAAAAATGCTATAAATATTATAAAAAATAACGTTTGTCGTGGCGCAGAGGCACAAGCGTGCGACTGTAAGCGTGACAGGTTGTGGGTTCGATTTCCACTCCAGGAAATGAAGTATTTTCATTTCCTGGGTTTGGTAACAAGGCAAAGCGCGGCGTTGTGTTCCGCCACTCAGCACGCAATGCCTCAATCTGGCGGAAAATGAGGAACGGAATTGTTGAAAGAGAACGGAGTATCTTAACACTAGGTTCTCAGGTTCCCTCTGCCTACCCTGCTATATGCGGGATACAGCGTGAAGTTAAAAAAATAAAAAAAAAGAAGAAAATAATATAAATAATATAAGGTAGTCAGAGTAACCCTAATGTCAAGACACTCCGTTTCTTTGTATAAGGCGATCATTCGTTTTTTTATAATTTTCATCATTTCATTATATAATAACAAAGTTCATTACGGGCTTAATCGAATTTGAGGCATTTCGCGTTGAGTGGCGGAACTCAACGCCGCACTTTGTCTTGTTACCAAACCCAGAAAATAAAAATCCTAAGCTTTACATTTCCTGGAGTGGGAATCGAACCCACAACCTGTCGCGTTTACAGTCGCACGCTTGTGCCTCTGCGTCACGACAGGCGTTAAGGTTGCAAGGTTTTAGTAGTAATTAAGAGTTAGGCCACTTTTTTCCTAAGGCTATATAGGTATTAATCTCTTTCTTATATCCCCTTAATCTGAAACAAAACCGCAGTTTACTTACACTACATTTACTTGCACAATGCTCTCAGCTACTTTAAAATTCCATTAAATGTTCTTGAATATTTAAGTAATCTTCTTTTTTCTAAATAAATAAATTAAGTTTAGTATCCATTCGAGAATATACTATCTCTTTACATTTTTTGGTTTTAGAAACTTATTTTTTAGCCTAGAATTATCCTAGGTCTCTCCCCTTTACTGCCTTGAGAAGACGGCTCAGCACTCACTGGAAGTGAAACTCTTCCTCTTAGCTGTGCTGAAGGCTATAGTCGGCAATGGGAGATCATGATACACGGTTCACTCCTCCGTGGCTGTGGATCCTTCAGAAAGAGGCGGTGGAACGGTTGACGGAGGCTAAAGGCTAGACTAGAGGCGGTCGAGGAGTTCCATTTGCCTCACATAACCCGTTCGAGTCCCCATTCGGGCTGGTACCAGTAAAAGAGATTTCTTGCGAAAAAAAAAATCTTCCCTAACCTCTCTGATCGCTCTCTCTTGTAATATATATCTTTAAATATAAACCTAGAAAAAAACACACAAGCGCCATAATTAAAGAACTAAATTGTACTGAAATATATTTAAAATACATAAAAAGTTCAAACAAACTGTCATCAAGTACAATCAAATGCCTACTTCCATATATTAATTTACTTAAAAGAAAACATGTTCAGTAAATTCAATACAGTTGACCTATTTCAAGTCGCGTCGGTCTACTTTAAACACCCGCCCGAGAGGCCTGACCCACACTTGTCGTCAAAACCCAATGTATTAGATTACAAGGGTGTCGCCTAATAGATATTTAATAGAGGAACGTTTTGAATTGTAGAAATGGAAGATATTTCAAATTATATTTGTTTTTTCGTGAGACCGTCGTGGCGCAGTGGATCAGCGATCAATGCCCGTAAAGATATAGTGTGGCATTGAGTTCCAGCACTCTTTATGCGCAATGTTTAAGACGAATGTCTTAAAAGCCAAAAAACGGAGGGATTTAGACACTAGATTCTTTCCTTTTAATGGTAAAACAGCATGGGCTATACATTTTTTAATATTTTTTATTGACAATTTATATTGTTAACTAATCACATTAAAACATGACAATATAAATATATATTTATAACGCCTGTCGTGGCGCATAGGCGTAAGCGTGCGACTGTAAACGCGACAAGTTGTGGGTTCGATTTCCACTCCAGGAAATAAAATTTTACATTTCCTGGATTTGGTAACAATTCAAAGCGGCGGAATTGAGACAATTGGGGAAAGGAGTGTCTTAGCACTAGGTTCCCTTTGCCTACCCTGATATATGCGGGATACAGCGAGAAGCTATATTTCTATGTATGTATGGATTTAGTATTCTTGTTAATCCTAAATGGCCGCCGCAATAAAATGACGGATTAGATATTTATGTACATCCTATCCAATATAGGTATGAAAAGAAAGTACTTAACTAATAAAAAACCATGAAAAGAAAAAGCGTGTTTGCAATCATTATTTTGTTTTCTTTATGTTATTTTTGTTTTTAAGCAAATAGATTTGAAATAAAAAAAACTGAATTCAATATTTAAAATAATGAATTTGAAATAACACCACTTTTTCAATTTTAAGTACAGTGATGTTACACTCCCTATAAACTTAAATTTATTTTAAAGTTATAAAAAAAATAATTTGGCTGCGTAAAATAATGAATTTGGAGAACAAAGCCTACATCATTTTAACAAAAAAGTTGAATTAAATTGAACTTTACATTAGATATTAATTAGGGGACAGAAGGGAAGCTTTTAAGGCTACATCGATCTCTGATCGGCCTTGGCACACTTGCTGTTAATGACTTGTTGAAAACGTTTACAATTGTTATCATATTTAAATATTGTTTTGCACTCAGCACGCAATGCCTCAATTCGTCGGGAAGTCGGGAACGGAGTGTCTTAACATTAGGTTCCCTCTGCCTACCCTGCTATACGCGGGATACAGCGTGAAGCTATGTATGTATGTTCAAATACATTCTAGTATGTAGAAAGATGTAAAACTATTTATTATTTTTTATTCAAGACCATTGTGGCGCAGTGGTACCACTGTACGATTATGTTTGTAATTCTTTTTAACAAAAAATGCCTTTCTTTTTGTTTAAGTTATAACTATTCAAAAATCTAAAATACTTTAAACGCAAAAATTATTCCAATATAGAGCCATAAATAGAGTTTTCATATAAATATTTGTGGCTTCATTTTTTGTGTTATTTTCTAGAAACGTTGATAAATTCGTTTGTAATGAATAAAGATCGTGAGTTTTCGTAATTGCATTCTTTTTAGTAGCTTTCCCTAAAACTAACCTTTCCCTAGAACTATTCTATACGAGTATCTTTGAAATTGTGATGGCGCAGTGGGACAGCTTCTGGCTGTAGGCACGAGTGATTGTGGGTCGATTCCCACTTCAGGAAATGATTATATTGAAATTCATTCATCATTCCACCACTCAACAAACTATCTCTTGAAGTCAAGCAAAAAGTGACGCGACACTCCGTTTTCTATGGCAACCCTGATATGCGGGAAAACAGCTCTTTTTAGAATATTTTTTACTATATTCCCTTTTATAGGATGGATTAACCTTTTACGATTTCAAAGATATTTTTTTCATATTTCACCAAATTTATTACAGGTAAAATAAATGTTTTTCCTTTGGAATCTTTTCCTGCCACATAAATTCAGGTGGACGGTGTAATTAATATCAAGTGTTGATATCTAGAGCTCTTTATGACTCTACCTTCAAATAATATTTTTGGGTTAAGGCTTTTTTAAATATTTGAAAAATAATTCAATTCTTATGTATATTATTGGACTGTCTATGTCTTTAACCGCAATGGTTGTTGGTTCGATACTCACTCGAAGGAATATATTTATATTACTTTAATTCCCCCCGCTCTGGTTAATTAAAGCGTGGTTAATGACAGGACTCGCTGTTGAATTACTTTAAGCAGAAGTACCACGTGATTACCTTCGCCCATGAACATCTACACCACCGGAGATGTTGTAGATGCGTTGCCAACCTAGAGGATACAGATGAAAGGGGAGGATAATGTAGTAGTCCGCTATTATAACCATCAACCAAGGGAAAAACCGTCACTTAACATTGAATGTAAACCTCAAATCTTAGCGAAAAATGAAATTTAGATAGTCTTTATATTAAGTTTTTTTAGTTCTTATGTATGTATGTTCATGACAGTCTTCCCTATGAGGGGACGGGGTTAGAATACAAAGTCTATAAAACAACTTGATAATTTAACAAGTCAGTTGACGTATTATAAAATCAATTGATATTCCAACATCGTTTAACAAAAGAACGAAAGTATAAATATTATAGGAACACCCACATACAATATCCACAGATCACTGTCGAATTATGCTACGATAGCATTGTTTCATTATTCGATAGAAACGAATTTATCAATGTTTTAAAATAATACCAAAACAATTTTGTTTGGTGGTAGGAGTTCGTCACTCCGTCTGGCTCGCGACCACTATCATGTCAAAGACGAACCGCCAAATATCTTATGATGTGTTCCGGTTCGATGGCATGTAAGCCAGGTTTTCCCCTTTCCCACCCATCCTTTCCCCAAAATGTGGTGGTTCCGATAGCGGACTACTACATTATCCTCCCTTCCATCTGTACATCCTCTGGGTTGACAGCATCTGGCGACATCCTCTTTTGTGTTGTAGATGTTCATGAAACAAAACAACCCTCGAGCGATCACTACTGCTCGTTTACCATCCGGTATCCATAAAAAAAAAAAAAAAAAACAAAATGCCTAACTAAAATATTTATGAAATTGGGAATATTTTCATGAAAACAGCTGGTTAAGAAATACTGCGTTTAGACAATATTACGTTCAAGTATTTTAGATATTTTAATGATTGAAATTTTAACAAAAGAAATCGGCTTCAAATAAAATGCATTTTTATAAAGTAAAATTATTACGAATAACTCAAAAAACTACTCGCCAGATCTTAATTAAATTTAATTGGGACTACGTGAAAAAAACTAGCTATCATATAAAAAAAGAATCATCTAAATTGATTAACACAATAAAAGTTATGTAACACAAAAAATATAGTAGAGACCCTTTTTTGGAAGTCCTTTAAATAGAAGTATATTCGCGACGATTATGATTATTCAATCCACTAGGGAGAAAGATTATATTAAAACTAATAAACTATTATTACTAATAAATTATTTTCATTAATTTACTCTGGCAAGTCAAAGCGCGGCGTTGGGTTCCGCAACTCAAAATGGAATGTCTCTTTTTGGCACGAAAAGAGCAAAAAGCTATAAACAATATGTCACCGTCAGTTGTACGCCTACCCTGAATCTAAACTTTATTTGATAAAAACAAAATTTATGTGTGTTTCCACTAAAATACAATATGAATAGGCAAATATTATGATGTCAGGAATTTTTTCTATGAAAACGTTAGTTATGGTTCCATATTAGATTTACAAATTTACGACAAGTGTTTTAAATATTTGGAAGAGAACTCTAAACTATAACTTATTTTATTATATACGAGAATTTTACTGTGAATTACGAGTATGTTCATTTTCTCGCGCTAATAAGACAAAATGCGGCGTTTAGTTCTGCCACTCCACACGCAATGTCTATATTTTGGGCAGAAAGTGCAGAACAACATTGAAACACGCCGAGCAACGCGTGTCGTGGCGAAGAGGCACAAGCGACTGTAAGCGCGACAGGTTGTGAGTTCGATTCCCACTCCAGGAAATGAACATTTTAAATAATATTTAATATTTTCATTTCCTGGGTCTGGTAACAAAGTAAAGCGCGGCGTTGAGTTCCGCCACTGAGCACGCAATGCCTCAATTCCGCGGAAAGTGGGGAACGGAGTGTCTTAACATTAGGTTCTCAGGTTCCCTCTGCCTACCCTGCTATATGCGGGATACAGCGTGAAGCTAAAAAAAAAGAAAAAGAGAACCATATACCTACTATACCTACGTTAAATTTAAACTTTATTCGACAAAAAACAAATTTATCTGTGTTTCCAGCAGAAAATACAAAAAATGAATTGGCAAACTAAAATATTTATGAAGTCAGGAAAATTTTTATGAAAACGAGTTGCCGCTACGGCATTTGTCGTAGCAAAATAATGTTCGAGAGAGCGGCTTTGATCCCACGCCCGCGTCGCTTTGTTACCCTATATATGATGTGAACCTTTTTAAATTTATTATAGAAAAAAAGCTTAAAGAACCAGTAGGTTGTGGCGCGTGTAACCGTAAACGCTACTGGTTGTGGGTTCGATTTCGACTCTATTATTTTCATTTACGTCCGAGTATGACACAGCGCGGCGTGGAGTTCTACTACATAACACATAATGCGAATTCGAATAGAAAATGGCGAAAGGAATGTCTTGTCATAGGTTCTTTATGATTATTCCTGTGCGGGATAAGGCGTGAAATTTTTATTTTAATGGTAAAGTGACTAGAATAGTATAGTAGAAATCCTTTAACCTGCATTAAAAAGTTATATTTAAATTCCTTTAAACTGGGTCGGTCCCGTGGCCTCGGCCAGTGGCAATCGAGGAGGAGCACCATAAGGTATTAGTGGGTATACGGCGCCTACATCTGCTGGTCCAGAGTACCACATAACCCGTCCGAGCTCCGAATCAGATGGGTATCCTTAATAGATTTCCTCACGTAAAAAAGGATAGTCATAGAAGAGAGAACATATTATTAAGACACTCTACTCTACTCTCTGGCTCTACTTTTCACTTAAATACCTACAAAAGAGGATAGTCAAAGAGACCGTAGGGTTAAGACACTCCGTTCTCCACTATCTGCCTAAATACATGCATTCCTTTACAGTCAATATTGAAAAACTCCAACGGGACCCTAACAATCAGTTCCTTTAGAAATATCGCAGGAAAATAAACCCGCAAACAAAGCTAATATATTCAGGGCACGCTATGCTCTTACGTTTTCTATGGAAGAATATTCTATATTCTTCACGCGTTTTTGAATTTATTGGGACGCCTACGTTTGCTGAGCTATATATATTGACTTATATTTTTCTTGGAAATTTGAAATCTATACTTTTTATATATAAATATATACATTTTCATTCATCATATCATAGTCACCTGTCGTGGCGCAGAGACACAAGCACTGTAAACGCAACAGGTTGTGGGTTTGATTCCCACTTTACAGTCGCAAAAATAAAATTGAAAATATCACGATATTTGGGGAAATGGAAATCTTTTTTTATACAATCAAAATAAAAGTATCTTCCCATTTTCCCGCTCTAATAAAAAAAATGCTTTTTTTAGCTTCACGCTGTATCCCGCATATAGCAGGGTAGGCGGAGGGAACCTGAGAACCTAGTGTTAAGACACTCCGTTCCCCACATTCCGGTTTTTAACGGTGTTAAGTTTCAAACACGAAGAACAGAGTGTTTTGCCACTAGATTCTCTCAGCTTACTCTATTATGCGGTATAAAGCGTAAAAATATATTTAAAAAGTACCTCAACAAGAATTAATAATAGCTTGTAATAATTATAATAACTTTTAATTAAATTGCCTTCAGATAGTGGGAAGCCGCTTTGTGTTAATGGAAGCAATATATTTACTAAGTAATAGGCTAGATAAGGTTTTACTTAAGGATTGCTTTTTTAATTTAGTTAAAGAATTATTTAACTTTTTAACCGATTTCAAAAAAGGAGGTACTTAATTTGAATGTATTTTCTATTTGTATTACTACAACCTTTTACTGCATTCATGCATAGCTTCACACTGTATCCCGCATATAGAAGGGTAGGCAGAGGGAAACTAGTGTTAAGACACCTCTATCCCCATTTTCCGCGGAATTGAAGCATTGCGTGCTGAGTGGCAGAACTCAACTGCCTTGTTATCAAACCCAGGAAAATGAAAAATTCCATTTCCTGGAGTGGGAATGGTGATTTTTTTTATAAAAATAATATGATAATTTGATGATTCTTTTTTTTATGATAGCTAGGTGCTTCTGATGTGGTCTCATTTAAATTTAGCTTAGATCCGATTGATAATTTTTGAGTTATTTATAGAAATTAAATTTTTAATGCATTTATCTGAAGTCTATTTTCATTTTTTATTAAAAAAAAAATTGTACTCCTTTTCACGAAAATTACGAACTTGGCACACTTATACTTTATATAGCGAAAGAGTGCAGGATGATATTATCTTTTTAAAATAATTCATTAAAAAAATATTAACACACTACCATAGTTTGACATCCATATTTATATAAAGTGACATATACGTTGCTAAGCAACGCGTTGTTAATTCGTCAACGGGGCACTAGTTTCAATTATTCTTTCATACATACTACTTTGTTAAATGGCGGAACCCAACGCCGTACCTTCGTACAAGATCGAGGAAAAGGAATATGTTCCTTAGAGATAATACAAAACTTACGAAAGCTTTCAAAACTTTCTAACCACCGATACGATAACATCAAAATTCATTATGTTGATACAAGGAAATACTTTTTTTATATAATAAAAAGGGTGTATCTATATATATATATATATATATATATATATATATACTCTCTTTGCTCTTTCTGTATATATAACACTATATATATATATATATATATATATATATATGCTCTCTGCTCATATGTATATATTTATTGGATGTTAACGCACGTCGTGGCGCAGAGGGCACAAGCGTGCGACTGTAAACACTGGCAAGGTGGGGGTTCAACGCCACTTGGGGAAATAATTATATTAAAATTATTATACCTTTAGTTATTTAAATCATTTATCTTTTCAGATACGGTGTAAAGTCCAGACCAAAAAGAAAAGCAGGTATGTTCAATAAATAATACACTAAAAAAGGTCTTCTTTTAAAACTGTAGGTATATATTTTAAAATTAAGCTTCAGTCTGTATATCCGACATATGACCGATTTTTTTCGTAGTACAACGGAATTTTTTTTATATACAAAAAATGAAACATTTTGTGATTAGGTCCAAAAATCATGGAACTCAAGGCCCATGGACTACTAATATCTAGACTAACTCCCCAAATCAAGGCAATTATAGGGCGAGTATGTGGGAACTTATAAAGGTTGTATCAAAGTTCTCTTAAAACAAGTAGAAGCCCTTGGGCACACGTTTTGTTGGAGCCAGTTCAAAAAAATATAAAAGGGGCTTTATGGTTTTTCCTATATAGCAAAGTCGTCAAACAAAATTAATTCAAGACACTTCATTCTTCATTTTCTGCCCAAAATACTGCGTGTTGAGTGGCCGAATTAGTACTGTTAGTACTGCATATCGTGGTAGTAGAGCGGAGATATAAAAACTGTTTTAATATGCTCATTCCCTGGAATGGGGATCAAACCCACAACCCTATTGAACTTTTATTGAAATTTATTGTATTTATTGAAGTCAAAATTTTGAATCAGTCTTTGAATGAGTTGTAAATGATATTTGGAATTTTTAATGAATTTTTTTAATCATGAGTTAAATCACTTTGGAATTATAAACTCAGTAATTATTTAAATGTTTTTATTTAAATTATATTTTGATATTTATTGCTAAGTTAAAAAATTCTCAAGTACAAGTTTTAATTTAAAAAAAAGACTAATGTTATAAAAATGTTAACAAAGTCTCGGATTATGTCAGAGGGACTCCGCATTATAATAAAAAAAAATCTCACAACCTATCGTGTTTAAACTCATACGATATCCAAAGAACTATAGAAAAATGAACATATAACTATTGTCGCCTATCATGGCGCAGATGCACGTGCGACTGTAAACGCGACAGGTTGTGGGTTCGATTCCCACTCCAGGAAATGTAAAATTTAGTATTTTCATTTCTTGGGTTTGGTAACAAGGCAAAGCGCGGCGTTGAGTTCCGCCACTCAACACGTAATGCCTTAATTTGGCGGAAAGTGGGAATCGGAAATGTTGAAAGAGAATGGAGTGTCTTAACACTAGGTTCTCTGGTTCCCTCTGCCCACCCCGCTATATGCGGGATACAGCGTGAAGTTAAAAAAAAGAAAGAAAATATAAGTATTGTCTATATAGTCAAATGCTTCCGGACTTATTACGTTTATTAATACCCCATTTTCACTTAACAAAACCACTTGTCGGAAATAGAAACAGGAACCTCCGTCTTGAATAATGATCATAAAAAATTAACAAACAAAAACATTAAAAAATTAACATTAATTTTGTCTGGTGGTAGGAGGTTCGTCCTCCGTCTGGCTCGCGACCACTATCATGTCAAAAGACGAACCGCCAAATATCTTATGATGTGTTCCGGTTCGATAGCATGTAAGCCAGTTTTCCATTCACCATCCCTTTCCCAAAATGTGATGGTTCGAGAACGGAATACCATTGTCCTCCTCTTCCATCTGTATACATCTCTAGGTTGGTTAACGCATCTACAACATCTCTGGTATTTGTAGATGTTCATGTTTCGAAAGGTAACCACTTACCATCAGAGGTGGTCCTTCTGCTCGTTTGCCATCCGTTATCCCATAAAAAAAAAAAAAAAAAAAAAAAAACACCACAGCAATTGTTTACAATTTTTCATTAAAACTTTGCTCCTTCACTCATACAGCTTCTGATTTGAAATTGTTTAATTAGAACTTGGCGTAACTTTATATCTTTCAACTACTCTGTATCATAAAGTATAACTTTTGACCAAGTATCTTTCACTAGTTATATCCTGTAACTTTGTTTGCGTCTATAAAACTTACACTTCCATTTTTACCGTTTTCATAGGCATTTCGAGAAATTCTCTTCTAGTACTCTCCTATACTCTTTAAGAAGCCTTCATACTAAATATCAACTTTCTATGGCCAGTTGTTTTCACTTACGTTCTCTAATAGTCACTTACATACATACATACATAGCTTCACGCTGTATCCCGCATATAGCAGGGTACGCAGAGGGAACCTAGTGTTAAGACACTCCATTCCCCACTTTCCGCCGAATTGAGGCATTGCGTGCTGAGTGGCGGAACGCAACGCCGCACTTTTGCCTTGTTACCAAACCTAGAAAATGGAAATACTAAACTTACATTTCCTGGAGTAGGAATCGAACCTACAGCCTGTCGCCTTTCCAGTCGCACGCTTGTGTCTCTGCGCCACGACAGGCGTTAATATAAACTTTAGCTATGTCAAATTTCACTCCGCCATCCAAATGTATTTCATAAAAAGGGCTCCATAGTTATTCCTTCGCGAACTAATATAATGATTACCAAAAGCTAAAAAGAAAATGTTTCTAAGTAAACTGTTTTTAATTTTGACGAAAGCTAGCGTTCAAAATATTTGCCTAATTTCGGAAAGTGGTGTAAACAAGTTAGCGTCGGCGAAGCACTGAATATTTTATGAGGAATTTAATAAAGCTGCTTATAGTCCGATTATGTACTATAAATATTTACTTATTTTTTATATTATTTAGACCTTCGTGGCGCAGTGGCACATCATTTGACTGAAAGCGCGATCGGTTCTGAGTTCGATTTCCACTCAACGGAAAGATCATTTTTAATTATTTTCTTTTCCCCGCTTTGGCAAGACAAAAGTTGGCAATCACTTTCATCGCTCTACCTAACACTAATTATCTCAAATTTGCCGGTAATTGACGAACAGAGTGTATTAACACTAGGTTCTTCTCTTCTAGGTTCTTCTTCTCTGTGCACACGTAATTTACATAATTTTCTTGTATTTATCCTAAGTTTTTGTTAGGCATTACGCTGTATTCCGCACGTTACTACTTGCAGAGGTAGACAGAGGGAACCAGAGAACCTAGTGTTAAGATATTCCCCTTCTCTTTTTAACATTTCCGTTCCCCCCACGTTTCCGCCAAGAAATTTCTAGAGATTGCTGGTAAAAATATATCTATCAATATATATACAGAATAATAAGAGAGAAAAGAAACTCCTTAGCAATCCATTGATTCACCGTGCGGGTGCCGGAGCCCATCGCGTTGCAGAGGAGGAGTTTGGAGGTGCCTGGGACTTACGACCCCAAGTGTGGCAAATTAAAAAGGGAGCCTTTTAAAGTTCAAAATATTTGCCCCTAAATTTAAATTTAATTTCCAAAAACAAATCCGTAATCAGCGCCTAGTTAAAGTAAATCAAATATAGTAATATATTCATCTCAATTACCCCCATTGTTCTCGTCTTGATTGTACTGTTACCGTATTCGGTATTGTTGTTGGTTGAAAGCAGGCCCTTTGTTTTGCGATTCATGACTTTATTATTTGGCACTACCACCTTAACTGAGAGTAGGAAAATGATATATATAGGCTTATGGTAATGATATATTTATTTACGTATTAAAAATAAGGTTTTTATGGAGGCTTAGGCTTTATGCTTTATGTCGCATTACAAGAACCTAGTGTTAAAGAACACTCCTTTTTCTCCACTCTTTGCCATATTTCGGTAATGGCAGAACTTACAACGTCATTTGCCCAACAAATAAAATTAGGTTCATTCAAATATAATTGTACCCGGTGGAATTCAAATATGTATAACTCACGATTACAGTTACAGGTTCTCATCTGGACTATAATTTTTAACATATTTTGATGATTCTTTTTAATATGGCCTCATTTAAATTTGGTTGAGAAATGCTTAAGTAGTTTTTTGAGTTATTCGTAATTATACCTTTCTATTATTTCATTTGAAGTCAGTTTTCTTTTTTATTTTTTAGAATCTTAATTATGTACTAATGCTTTATATACCGATCCCATATATATATATATATATACTCATATATATACTTTCTCCTCATATATTTTATATATATATATACATATATATATATATATATATATATATATATATATATATATATATATATATATATCGTCGTCAACCAGAAGACTTCCACTGCTGGACATAGGCCTCCCCCATAGATCGCCATGCCTTTTTGACTGAATGCCTCCTGCATCCAGCGCTTTCCCTGAATTTGGACTGGAGTCAAAAATCGGTCATCTGGTAGGGGGCAGATGATCACGCCTTTATGTACCTTCCGGTTCGTGGTCGCCACTCGAGAACCTTTTCTTCCCCATCGGTTGTCGGTTCTACGACGATGTGGCCGCCCATTGCCACTTCAAAACTTGCATATTTTTGAGAATTATGTCGGTGACTTTCGTTCTCCCTACGGATTTCTTCATTGCGAATTTTTACATCACGCAGGGGAAACCCGAAGAGCATAGCCACTCTCCATAGCTCGTTGAGTGACTTGGAAGCTGCTAATGGGTAACGGTATATATAACATATATAAATATGTATATACGGACGCCCCAGTTCCATAAATACTAGTGGATGTCAAGACGATGCTCAATTCCGACTTTGTCTCTTGACAAGTCCTCCGACCGAACAATAATTGATTACGTGGTTTTGAATTTACACTTTAGGTCACCTTGACTGGTTTTCCACTTGCAACTTCATTTTTATTTACCATGCTATATTGATTTACTACAATAGTTATAATATTTCAGCAACGCCTGTCGTAGCGCAGAGGAATTACAAGCGTGCGACTGTAAAACTTGCGACAGGTTGTGGGTTCGTTTCGCTTCGCTTCGATCCACAGTTATAAACCTCTTGACACAGAGGCCTTCCTGGGGTTTTCATGCTTGTACATGACCTTCCTTCTGTATCGTTGATACTGCATTCTCGAAGGTCAACTGCTTTTCTTCGCTTCTCTTGCAGAGAACGCATTCCATTTCTTCGTTCTGGTAAGACTGGCGCCTGTCAGGCAAAGCGTGCGACTGTAAACGCGATAGGTTTTGTGGGTTCACGATTCCCACTCCAGAAATGGAGTTCCACTACTCAGCACGCAATGCCTGCCTCAATTCGGCGGAAAGTGGGGAAGCCGAGTGTCGTAACACTGGGTTCCACTCTGTCTACTATATGCGAGGATATAGCGTGAAGCTATGTGCGTATGGTAAGACCAAGCGCGGCATCGGGCAATACCGCCACTCGCCAATTTCGAGTAAAAATGAGAGAGCAAGGAGTGTCACTTGACACTATGTTCTCTCTGACCTTCTAGGAAAAACAAAAAGCTAAAAAATCATGGAACTGAAATCAAAAGCTTCCCTACTTCCATACTATAATCAATTATAAATAAATTAATTACTAAATAACAATAATAACCTAGTGTTAGGAGCTTACTCCGTTTGGGAGTGAATTGAGACATTGCGTGCTGGTGGCGGAACTCATCGCCGCGATTTGCCGTGCTACCAAGCCCAACAAATGAGAGTACTAAAGTTTTGTTTCTGGAGTGGAATCGAACCTGGCTTTTACCACCTTTACCAGTCGCGTCTCAGACGTTGACAGCCTACCCTATGTGCAGGATACACAAAAAATTAAAAAACAAACTAAACTAACGTTCACTATATACTCTATATTAATATAAAAAAAGAAGCTGAACAACCACTAAGTCCAAGCTTTTGTACTGTGATACGGGTTGAATACCAACGCAGTGTGGATTAGCAAGAAAGGAGGGTCATTTGTTTATTGTTCCTGAAAACGTAAATTTTGCTAGCTGTTTGTTGTTATAGCTAGTGACAGTTAAGATTGTGTTACGGTTTTACAAAATTTATCGCTGTGATTGATTTGGGGATACTTGAGATTTAAGTGAATAAAAATTTATATAATAAACGCCTGTCGTCGCGCAGAGAGCACAAGCGTGCGACTATGCTCTGCGACAAGTTGTGGGTTAGTTTCCACTTCAGGAAATGGAAATTTTTTCATTTTCTGTTTGGTAACAAGCGTTTATGCTGAATTCCGCCACTCAGCACGCAATGCCTCAATTCGGCGGAAAGTGAGAATTATGTTCCCTCTGTCTACCAGCTACATCCTGCATGCATTTCTTTTTTACATTTTATTGTGTGTGCAATAAAGATTGTTCTATTCTGTTCTTTTTCTTTTCTGTTCTCTTCTCCTCACTCTCTTTTTCCTCTCTTCTCTTCTCTTCTCTTCTCTTCTCATCTCTTTTCCGTTCCGTTCAGTTTCTGTTCCTATATAATATAATATATAATAATATTCTATTCTATTCTGTTCTGTTCTGTTCTATTCTAATCCCTTCGAGGTGAGAGTCAAGCTTGATCAACGATCGCGGAACTCAACGCCGCTTGCTTGCCTCGTTATCAAACCCACCCAATGAAAATTTTTTCTGGTGGGGGAATCGAACACAGCGCAATCGAACATGCGTTTAGTCGCACGCTTGTGTTGTGACAGGCGTTGTGGTTACTAACATTAAATCTACATTAATTAACAATTTTATGGCCACTACAAATATTTTTTAGGAACAATCTTATATAAATATATACTATATGATATAACATAAAAGTGTATACTTTAAAAATGAAGAGAAATAAAATAGGTCACCCGTTTTCTAGTCATAAACCAAAAGATATTACATTTTTTTATAAAGAACTTTTATTTATTTTCAATACCTGCATACTTAGCAAAAAAATAACAAGAACAAATGCTCAACGGTGTATAAATCTATTTCCATAGTTTGACTAGAAATTCCCAAAATTGATACAATATTTTCAGCTGCACAGTTATTTTTCATACAATTTTATTTGGCATACGTTTTTTTTGTCAAAAAACTGACACTATTGAAGTTATCTGACCGTAAACGATCATTATATGGCAGTATCACTTGAAAATAAAACTAAAAAAAAAGTCATTCATTTATCGCACACCTTGTGGTAGGGATGTTCATGTTAAAAAAAAATATCGAATTTCGATCAGAGAGGTCAGAGCTTGTTTTTTTGCATTTTTTTTTTAACTTCACGCTGTATCCCGTATATAGCGGAACAAAAAGGGGAAAGACATTCCATTCTCAATTTTTTGCAGTTTAAGATCCAAGCAAGAGTGCCAAGTTTCATACTCCTCCGTCCGCTTAATTTTCATAAAAATGGGTCCAAAGTTGTTGGCTCACATATTTATGTATAGAAAGCATAGCAGAGTAGACAGAAACGTCAAGAATCATTTCCCGGAATGGGAATCGAACCTACAACCATCCGTTTACAGTCAGACGCCCTCCCACTGCGTCGCAGTTTCCTCAATGTAATAACATTAATCTCACATATATGAGATGAGTAAAAATTATTGTATTATGAAATGCTGAGTTGCATACGTTAAAAAGCGTGAAACTATATATTGAGGTAACGTTACACGTGTTTGACTCGTATACGTACGATCGTAATGATCAAAGATACCATCTCAAATGTTAGAATAGCCTTCACTTCAAGCCCAAATTATGGTAAATTTGAAACATCATGTTTTATAATGTACCGTGAATTATGAGCATTTACAACTTTGTTTGATGTCTGCTATGTCAAAGGAGAGGGAAATTAATTGGTTATTACACAAACACTGTGCATATAAATGGAACGATGATAATCATGATATTGTGTGCAGTTCCACGCTTTTTCCCGTATAGCAGGATAGTCAAAGTGAACCTATTGTCAAGATATTCTGTTCTCCGCTTGCCTGAAATCAAAACATTGCCTGTTGAGTGATGGTACTCAACGCCGCACATTGTCTTATTAGAGCGGGGAAATGAAAATTATTTATAATATAACCTTTGTTTCAAGTGGGAATCGAACCCGCAAGCAATCGAGTTAATAGTCGGAGATATTCCACCTGACGTCGGAATACTGTAGAATTATAATTTTCTCTACTTTAGAAGCGTTTTAGTACAATAAATATTAAGACACCATCGTGGTGTGGTGATACAGCGTCTGACTATAGATACAATTAGTGATAAGCACTCAGGGACTGATTGTATTTATACTATTTTCTTTACTGCTTAAGTAAGAAAAAGCGCAGCGTTGAGTTCCGCTATTCAACACGCATTGTCTTAATGTAGGCCGGAAATTAGAAAAGAAGTGTTACACTAGTCTTTTTTGACTACGTTATTATGCAAAAAAGCTTGTAAATGCAAACATCTTGAAAATTCGTTTAGTTTTAGAAATATTATTTATTATATTTTTGCAACACTCCATATTGGCCGCAGACGAACATTTTGCCTTTGTCAGGGAATAGAAAATATTTTGAATGCAAGCAATACAGGCGAGTGACAATTGTATACCGTCTGTCGTATTCGTTCCCACACTTCCGAATGTCACGTTGGGTCTATTCAATTTAATTTTATATTTTTACTAATGGCTTAAAAGCTTTTTATTTAGATCACATACATACAATTCCATACCTTCCACAGAAAGTGATGATTAGCATCCTCATGCTTTTTCAATACAAGTGAAGTGAGTTGACGCGTTAACTTTATCTTTAGCAACGTATAAACATGGATGTCAAACCATGGTAGTGTAAGATTTATTTTATTAATTTAATATACTTTTTATGTATTATTTTAAAAATATGTTATCATTCTGCACTCCTTCTCTATATAAACTATAAGTGTGCCAAGTTTTATGCTCCTCCGTCCGCGTATTTTCGTAAAAAGTGGTCCAAAGTTTTTAGCTCACGTATTTATATATAGAAAGCATAGCAGAGTAGACAGAAACAAGTGTCAAGACTCTAGTGGAGGGTAGTCAGAGAGAAACCAAAGTCAAAGGCGAAACTCAACGCCGTGTTTTGTCTTAGCAGATCGGAGAAATGCGAATAATTTAAATATAAATATAAAATTCCGCGGAATGGGAATCGAACCGACAACTGACGGTTTACAGTCGGACGCCCTACCACTGCGTCGCATTTTCCTCAATGTAATAACATTAAAATAATATTATTTTAGGAAAAGAAATACAAAATACGAAATGAAAAACATATTTCAGCTAAAAGCTGTTTTACAGCCGCGCCTAATGCAAATGAGGATTTACTTAGCTAATGTCGTGTAAAATACAAGGACACTACGGAAGGTACGTTTTAGAGAAAAATTCCTTTTTATTGCAGTCTTCCTTTAAGCACTCTTTTTCTACTTCACGTTTTATAGCGGGGTAGTGAGAGAGATTCAGTGTTAAGGCACTCCGTATTCCGTTTCTTGCCTGATTTTTTGACATCATGTGTCAAGTGGCGGCAGCCAACGCGAATTGACTTACGTAGCGTGTGCAGCTTCACTCCATATCCCCTATAGGACGGTAGACAGAAGGAACCTAGTGTCAGGACACTCCGTTATCCTTTCTGTCCGAATTGGATTTTTTTTAGCTACACGCTGTATCTCGCATAGCATTGTAGATAGGCTACACCTGAAAATCTTGTGTGAAGACACTCTGTCCATATATTATTCTTTCTCCACATTCCGCCAAATTGAGGACAATCCATATATAGAAAATGCATAAAATAATACTTTTGCCCTCTAATAACGTAGACAAAACAAGATTTTCGCCAAATCCACACATAATTTCGAGAAAATCCTTAATATACTGTGCCAAGGATTGTAGCCAGCGGATGTAAATATGTCAAAAGCTTCATTTAAGCTCGCGGCGACATTGTGACGCGTCTAAAGTATTTAACCCTTTTACATATAATGAATATTTATTTGTAGCTTTTACGTGCAGCTTTGCAGTATATTATAGTAGCTGTCAAAGTAGAAGTTATTTTTTCACTTTTTTTTAATATGGGGAAGTGATTTACACACTTAAGATAAGTAAAACTTTTTTAGAAGAATTTTCTTTTCCTTTTTCTTTTTAGCTTCACGCTGTGTCCCGCATATAGCAGGGTAGGCAGAGGGAACCTGAGAACCCAGTGTTCAAACACTCCGTTCCCCACTTTCCGCCGAGTTGAGCAGAACTCGACGTCGCGCTTTGCCGTATTACCAAATCCAAGAAATGAAAATACTAAACTTATACATTTCCTGGAGTGGGAATCGAACCCACAACCTGTCGCGTTTACAGTCGCACGCTTGTGCTTCTGTGCCACACCAGGTGTTAGATTATCTAATAACTATTCCTTATATCTTGAATATATCTGGGTAATAAAAAGAGAAGAAGAGCAGACTCCTACCCAAATATAGAAAAAAATGAGGATAAATAAAATATATAGTAACGAAAAAAGATTCTTAAGATATAACTTCTAAAGCAATATCAAATTTCTAAGCGTCTTGTAAACTGTGCGACCATTATTTTTAACAAGACAGCTTGTTTTTAGAACATTACGAGTATGTATCACATGTAACAGTTGTTTTTTAACAATTAGTAATTATTATAGAGGAGAGTCGTGTAATGAACGTCGTGTAATGAATTAGAGAGGGAGAGTCGTGTAATGAACCGAGGGATCACCAGGTCACCAGTTAATAATTCAGACGTATGTCAGTGAGGGATAGTTCCGGTTCCGGTGATTGAACAGTCGTGTCCTTAATCAGTGCTCTCGTAAAAAAGTGATTAAAAGTACAGTTCTAATACGAAGAAATTGTGAAAATCACGTAAAACTTTAAAAATACCGTTACAACAAGTGTATTCACAATAAAATTCTATTATTTTTCGCTAAAACTTAACATTACTACTAATTCAAAGACTTAAATTAATAACCTCTAACTGTCAAGTGTCAACGTTAACATTTAAACAACATAAGTTCCGTGTCACGTACTTAAAAACGTTTTGTTTTTGCATTGATAACATAAATACATAAAATGTCGGAAAAAATGTCTATGTCAACATTATATGACATGATGAAACAAGAAATGGAGAAACAAGCTAAACTTATTACTACTAATACAGAAAAGATTATGTTATCTATAGAGGAAAAAATAAAACCATTAAGAGAAGAAAACAAAAATCTGAGGATGGAAATTGAAATGCTTAACAAAAAAATTACTACATTGGAAGATATGAATAAAAAGAATAATATAATAATACACGGGATGAAAGAATCAGAAACAAATTATTTACAAGTATACAATAATGTGAAACAACTATTCCAAAAAGTAGACGTAAATTTAGAAAATTACGATATAAACAAAATGCATAGAATTGGAAAAAAAGACATCAGGAAAAGTAAGACCAGTGCTGATGTCTTTTACTACTTATAACAAGAAAATTGAAATAATGAGAAATAAGAAAAAAATTACTAAGGACGTTTATATAACTGAAGATTTTTCCAAAGAAACCCTACAGAAACGCAAAGAATTACTACCACAGTTGAAGGAGGAAACGGAAAAGGGAAACGTAGCCTATATATGGAATGATAAACTTATAGTAAAACCAAAAGAAAATGAGAAAAGAAAAAGAGGCAATTCAACATCTCCTGATAAGTACCCACAACGACAGGAGAAGACAAAAAATATAATAGCCCCAGCTAAACTACAAAGAACAGACCCATTTGCATATATGCGTTCCAGATCACACTCCCTAACAGAGAAAACTTCTACTAACCTGTAGGAATCACTAGACACCGGTAACCATCAAAGAACAAACAACAAGTATTATAAAATAGAGAAAAATCTCCCCAACCCGGCTGGTCACCGCGGGGTAAGAGACCAAAACCCTCCAAACCTTTTGGAAATTAAAACTACGGTTAAAAATTACAGAAACAGTAAATTTAACAATATATTCATTGCAACGCTGAATACAAGGTCATTAAAAACTCAATAAAGACTATTTGAATTGGATTGTGCATTACATCAAATAAAATGGGATATTATAGGCTTATCTGAAATTAGACGATCAGGAGAACAAATTGAAGAATACGATAATTATATATTTTATTTTAAAAATACAACACCTGGCCTGTATGGAGTTGGTTTCATAATAAAAAAATACCTTAAAGATAATATCCTGGATTTTATTGGTGTTTCTGATAGGATATCAATTCTAAATATTAATCTTCCTGAATATAAGCGACCCATATCAATAATACAGGTATACGCTCCTACGGAAAATGCTGGAGAAGAACAAAAAGACCTATTCTACCACGAATTAAAGCAAGTGATGCAACAAGTATACAAAACAGTAGTAATAATGGGAGACCTAAATGCCCAAATAGGTAAAAGGAACAAAAACGAAGACTACTATCTGGGACCTTTTTCATCAGGAAAGCGCAATAACAACGGCCAAAGACTAATAGAATTTGTCCAAGAGTTTAACCTAAGAATCATGAATAGCTTTTTTAACAAAAAACTCAGCAGGAAATGGACGTGGGTGTCACCGAATGGAAAAATTAAAAATGAAATCGACTTTATAATCACTAACAAACCAAAACTATTCACTGATGTAGGTGCCATAAATCAACTAGAATTTAATACAGATCATCGAATGCTTCGTGGGAAAATGTCGACCCATGCAAAACAATCTAGAAGACCTTGGACAAGCACCCACGGAATAGTAAAATTACCCCTATCAGATATGATTTTGTCACCTCTGAAATCTGCACTACAAGATAAGCTTCAAGAAAAACAAACTATGCAAGGAAAATATGACAACCTGGAAAACCAACTAAAAACAATTCAAAATAACATTATTACAACAAAATTTACAAAAGATAAAATAGGAGAAAAAGCAAGAGATCTAATAATATTGAGACACAGTTTGATGCAACAAAAACCAATTGATAGGAGTGAAATAACAAAAATAAGCAAACAAATCAACTTATGTATAAGAAATCATAGACAAGAAACTAGGCTTAATAGAATAATGTTACACTTAGAAACTACTGGAGGAATCAAAAAAGCACAGAAAGAGCTACAGGATTGTGTAAACTGGATAACTAAAATGAAAAAACCTAAACAACAAAAGAACAATACAAACCGCACATTAATACTAGACATCGCTACAGACTTTTATCGAGAACTCTATAATGACGAACCTTCATCATTATTCGAAGTCAATAACAGTACCACTGAAGAAGAGATACCATTTATTACTAAAAACGAAATAATTAAGGCAATTAATTCTCAAAAAAATAATAAATCACCAGGAGAAGATGGAATCTCGAATGAACTTTTGAAAGGATCCTCAAAAATAATACTGAATTCATTATACGATATATTCAACGACATCCTTAAACAAGAGTCAATACAAGCCCAATGGACCACATCAACAATAACATTGCTCCATTAAAAAGGCAAAAAAGATGACATCAATAATTATAGGCCCATTAGTCTCATGTCCAATCTTTACAAGATATTTTCAAAAGTGATACTCGATCGAATTACTATAAACTTGGACGAAAATCAACCAAAAGAGCAGGCAGGTTTTCGCAGCGGTTTCTCCACTTTAGATCACATATTCACAATCAAACAAATTACGGAGAAGTACAAAGAATATAGATTGCCCTACTATCTGGCGTTTGTAGATTATCATAAAGCTTTTGACTCAATCAAACATAAAAAAATCTGGGAAGCTCTGTCGTGTCAAGGTGTACATAAAAAGTATATTCGGCTCATTATGGAAATTTATAAAAACATGACTGCGAAAATAAAAACTGAAAAATTTGGAGAGACGTTTTCCATCAAACGGGGCGTAAGACAGGGGGACCCACTATCACCAAAATTATTTTCAGCGACGCTAGAACTCGTTTTCCGTAAACTTGACTGGTCAAGCTATGGATTAAGAATAAACGGAGAAATGCTGAATCACCTTCGCTTCGCTGACGACCTCGTAATAATTTCTAACAGTCCAGAACAATTACAAACTATGCTCAACCAACTTATAAAGGAAAGCAGAGAAGTGGGCCTACAAATGAATAAGACGAAAACAAAACTAATGACTAACCATTTGAAGTTACCTGTAGTAGTTCACAATGACTCAATTGATTATGTAGATGAATACACATATCTTGGGCAGATTATATCTCCAACATACGATACATCGAAAGAGATACAAAATAGAGTAAATGTAGCTTGGAAACGATACTGGGCCTTAAAAGAGATAACGAAAAGCCAGTTAATACCCATTAATTTAAAAAGCAAAGTATTTAACACATGCATACTTCCTACCATGACTTATGGCTGCCAGACATGGGCCTTAACTGTACAAAATATAAAGAAATTACAAGTCTGTCAACACAGCATGGAAAGAAGTATGCTTAATATAAAAAGAAAAGATAAAGTTAACCTAAATGTTATTCGACAAAAAACAAATACTGTAGAAGTATCATACACTGTCAGGAAGCTAAAATTTAAATGGGCAGGACATCTTATTAGAAGTAAAATGAACAAATGGGCAAAACAGGTGGTAGAATGGTACCCTAGAGAGGGAAAGAGAAAGAGAGGAAGACCACAGAAAAGATGGGAGGAGGACATTAAAGCGGCCGCGGGCACGCTGTGGATGAGGAAAACCCACGATCGGGTCTTGTGGACAGGTTTGGGGGAGGCCTATGCTAAGGCAAAACAATCTTTACCGGTGTCAAAAATTTAAAACTATATATATATTGTATGTAATTTTAGATTGTTAATAAAGGCTTTATTATTATTAATTATTATAGAAATTCAAATACCTTGACCGTAGTTTGAAATATATTTATTCTTACAATCTATTCCTACTAGATTAATAGAGCCCCTTAAGTCTACACTTGGATCGCAAGTTCTAAGAAATGTACCTCTCTCTCGTAGAACTTAAAACTGTGTAGAATCTAAATAGACTCCAATCTTATACTCACCCAGGCGTGGATCGAACCCACAACTCATGAATCGCGTTTACAGACATACACCGTACTATCCCCGTAATAGTAATAATAATGCTCCTTCCTAATACCCCAATCAGGATTCCAACTCAGGACCTGATAGTTACAATTCCAACTTTTTGATACTAATTACCTACATGCATTATTATTCCTAACATTCTTACTCCAAACACATCTAAGCTTAGTAAACGTTGAGTGAAACCATTTTGCTGGAACTTCTTTCCCATGGCGACTATTAACTATTCGACCCTTCAATAATAAAAACTTATTTAGGACTCTATTCACATATACTTAAGGTTTGTTTTAGAGTGTATTTTGGTTGAGTAATTTAATTAAGGCATAACATAAATAAGATTATTTCCAAGTTAATGATCAAAAAAGTTTATTAAAGCGCTCTCAAGACGATTCTTTATACTCTTATTTCGTGTGATGTTGTTTATGGAATATTCGAGAATGATAAAACGGAGTGACACAGTCGTGGTAGTATTTGCTGATGGTATAAGATTCAAAACCTAACTGGGGAAATATTTAAATTAAAAAATATATTTGAGAATACCTAGTAACATAAGACGCTAGAAAATATATCCGAAAATACACTTACATTTCTTAAAATGTATACTTTTTAAATATTAGTACATACATACATACATAGCATCACGCTGTAGCCCGCATATTGCAGGGTAGTCAGAGGGAATCTGAGAATCTAGTGTTAAGACACTCCGTTCCCCACTTTCCGCCGAATTGAACTAAACGCCGCGCTTTGCCTTGTTACCAAACCCAAGAAATGACGAATGACGCTTTATTTTTATTTTTTTTAATTTTCATGTTTTTTCTCGCAGGGTCAAGAGAACCTAGTGCCATGACACGAGGTCTTCACATGAGGACTCAATACCGTGCTTTGGCTACCGAAAGCGGGGAAATAAAAATACTTAAAATATAATCATTACCTCGGATCGGAATTGAACCCACAAGCTTCGTGTTTATAGCCACACAATATTTCACTTCAATATTTCACTACCTTCAAAAAACATAAAATTATTGTAATTGGTTTTTTTTTAAAACCTGTTTTAATTTTATTCTACTAATGTTTAAAAATAGTTTCAGCTTTCTACTTATCTTTATACACAATTCTTTTATATAAATAAATTTTTATTCCCTAATTTCCATTGGTACAGATAATACTAGGATCCTATTAGCGTTTTTTTTTAATTCTGTGTGTCGTAGAATATGGATCAGATTTTATGTGCTTATTTGCGCAACCTAACACTGCGACCTAACTATCTAGGCATAGAAAGCAAAGACATTTTTTTAAATATAAACCCAAGTGAGAATCAAACCTGTAATCATCGAACGATCAGCCCATTCTCAACTACGCTGTAACAGAGTTTACGTAATTTAAAAAGTCTAAGAGCTTTTACATACTCTATGAAACTTTTAATTTATTAGAAAGAACGTACATACATACATAGCTTCACGCTGTACCCGCATATAGCAGGGAAGGCAGAGGGAACCTAGTGTTAGGTACAGAGGCACAAGCATGCGACTGTAAACGCTACAGGTTGTGGGTTCGATTCCCACTCCAGGAAATGCAAAAGTTTAGTATTTTCATTTCCTGGGGTTGGTGACAAGGCAAAGCGCGGTGTTAAGTTCCGCCACTCAGCACGCAAACCTTAATCCGGCGGTACTCAATTCCCATTTTCCACCGTTTCAGAGTTAACACTAGGTTCTGAGGGTCCCTCTGCCCTGCTATATGCGGGATACAGCGTGAAGCAACGAAGAGAAAAAGAAAATATAATAAGACATTTTATTTTATAAGTAAAAATAGTTACTTCATTACTTTTTTGCCGATATTATTTTTCTGTCTCGCTTCTGTTCTTCGAACGTATTTTTCTTGTATAACAAGTTCTCACACACAAAATGTTCTTAGAAGCTTTTTAAACGTTTAAGCTTTTCTTTTGCTATAAAAATATTTTAGTTATTTTATAAGCTATCTAGCAGTATCCCGCAACTTCGTTTCCATTTGCGTTTTAAATTTCGTTTTTTCCTGTTCTTCATAGAAATTTTGAGAAATCCTTTCTTAGTATTTTCGAAGTTTTACACTTTTTACAAGTTTTACACACTTAGGAAACGAAAAACATATTTGGACAACGTATAAAAATTTGAACGCAGCGGGGCTCGAACCCGCGCCTCTTGGAAACCGTCCAAGCGCTCTGACCACCAAGCCATGCGTTCTATATCCTTGTTACAATGTAAGTTTTTTGTTTCCTAGGTGTGATTAACAGTTTAAAACTTCTAAAATATTTAATAAACAGCATTCTCTCTTGTCAAATGATTGTTCTTTGAAATAGTCTTTAGGTAGCAGAAATTTATAAAAATCTCTCTGCAGATATGCTAACAACATAAATAAGTTATAACAATTTCGACGCAGCTGGATATATAACGCATGGCTTAATGATCATGGCGCTTGGACGGCTTCCAAGAGGCGCGGGTTCGAGTCCCGCTGCGTTCAAATTTTTATAAGTTTTCCAAATATGTTCCTCGCTTAGTGCTTCCCTAGATTCCCCAAAGAACCTATATGCCAAATTTCAATTTTCAATAGACAGTAGTTTCGCCTGTATATACGTTTTATTTATATAGATGTTGCATCTACGTGAAAACCGTTATGAAACTCTATTAGCGTGGTTATACTATCAAATAGTTAGCGGATTTTAATTTTAAAACTAAATTTTGGTGTGTTGAGTGAAAAGCTTCGTTGAACTTTTTAACTATTCTGTTTTCCAAAGGTTATTTATAAATAAATTTAGTGATAGAGTGAGGAGTTTCAGTATAAATATTTTCATCAATTTCACGTAAAGAAGTCATAAAATAAACATAAAGGTGTTGAGAATTGATTCTCGCTCTGAGGAATAATTATATTTGTATTATTCTCATTTTTCAGGTCTTGTGAGATAAAGCGCGGTGTTATGTTCCGCTACTTAACATGCAATGTCTGTAATTCGAACGGTGAAACTGCAAATGGAGAACAGAGTGTCTTGCCACTCAATACTTTGCTGTGCGGGAGAAAGCATTAAGCTGCTTTTGTTTTTAATGAAAATACATATTTATTTTTAATTTCGATAATCAAAAACTACAGAACTAAGAGTTACACGTACTGTCAACAACATGGCTTATATTCTTTTAATAAACACAAGATCACGAAAATTGAGACGAAAATAATTATAATTTGATTAAAAAAAAATCGAATTTAAATAAAATGCACTAAAAAGCGAAACTCTTACAAATAACTCAAAAACTACTTGTTAGATTTTAGTTAAATATAATGTAATCACATCAGATGCATGAGCTATCACATAGAAAAATAATCATCAAAATTGATACACCCAGTAAAAAACTCACACACACATAAAAAAATCTAGTCGTTGAACTTAGAACCTTCTCCTTTGAAGTAGGTTAAAAAGAGCGACACGAATAACAAATTATGTATAAATATTATAGTAATATTAGATCAAATTTTGAGTCCCTTCCAATAACTAGTTTATAAAGTTCGTGTTTACCAGATTTTGTATTAGGGGGCTGATAGGACCCACGGACCCCCACAAAATTGTATTTCAAATAATCTATCGTCACCCTTTACTCAAACTAGCCATATATATATAAAATATATATATATTTATGTATCCAAGTACTATATTAAATGATTTTTGATTCAAAAAATTGAATATTTCTTTTTTTTAGCTTCACCCTCTATCCCACACTTAGCGAGGTAGGCAGAGGGAACCAGAGAACCTAATGTTAAGACACTTCGTCCTCTTTTAACATTTCCATTCCACGCTTTTCGTCGAATTGGGGCATTGTTTGCTAGATCTCTGTGTGTGATCTCTCAATGGCAGATCTCAACGCCGCGTTTTGCCTTGTTACCAGAGCGACGAAATGAAAATACTAAATATTTTTTATTATTTTCATCCTGGTGTGGGAATCGAACTCACAACCTGTCGCGCTTACAGATGCACGCTTGTGCCTGTGCGTCACGACAAACCTCTTGAATATTTCTTGACATTTAAAAAATGAAACATACAACTTCTTATTTTGAATAAAAATATTAAAGTTGTGACCTTTGGTAGATAAGGTCTCTCTATGTCTCATAGCAATTTCTTTAGACTGAAGTCGTGACAAGACGTCGTCAGATGGAAAATTCTATCTTGTATAAATAATATCCATACAATTTTAACGTTAAACTCACTGTTTCGTGCATACATATCAGTGACGAGGGGTGAACATTTTATAAAGGTAAGCCGATAATTTAGGGAAGTTTTTTTTGTTTTTTTTTTTGCAATCTTATCCCCAATTTTTTTCTTTTTCGATCTCCTTGTTTTTGGTGTCTCAAAATTGCTAGTTAAAATTGCTATTTCGCCACAAATTTATGGTATTTTACAAAAGCCGATGGGAATCGTGTTATATTGATGCTTCACTTAAAACAGTTACGTTTACGTGAATATAAAATCAGTAACGGTGAACGGAGTGTCTTAACACTACGTTCTCTGGTTTCCTCTGCCTACCCTGCTACATAAGGGACACAGTGTGAAGTTAAAAAAAAGGTTTTTTGTTCTTTTATAAAAAGGACGAAGCAAACGAGCATTCGGCTGTGTCATTTGATGGTAAGTTATTATCGCCGCCCACGGCCCCGTGTAACAACAGAGGAATTACAGGAGTATTAGCTAGTCTTTAAGGCATAGGTAGACGCGCTTTTTGAAGGTATCTTTAAAAAGAGCGCCGTATTAACCTTGAAACGCCAACGTCGTAGTTAAGTATTTTAAGTATTTTAAGCTCTACATATGAATATTCATAAAGAAATACATATTTTTTTATTATTATTTACTTATTCGGTTTTTTTCTATACTACTTCAATTAGGAAACTTATGCTTAAATTTTATTAAATACTATACTACTAATTCCCTGTCTGAAGAAGATAAGAATTTGAATCTCTTTAATGCACATAAAATAGCATGAAAAACATCATAAAAAAACAAGCTTACAATATTTAATACGTAGCTTCTCACATACACACACAACTCACAACATTTTTACCTTTAAATATAAGATCACAAGGTTACATCGCAAATGCCAGCTGAACCGGAAACGTTAGTTATGAGTGTTCGTAGCACTCCGTAGCAAGGCGTAGCTTTTGCGTAGCAAAATATTGAGCCTCTATTCGCTGAATATAATACTTGCTTTCGATAAATATTTTGATATTTTATAACCTACCTACCTATCTAACTTCACGCTTTATCCCTAGCGGGGTAGTCAGAGATTATTTCTATAAGCTTTTATTTAATTTGCTAGAGAGCAAGATAAATAAAAAAAAACATTTTCATTTGTTTCTTTTTGGCCTCAAAGTAAAATTTCTTTAAGTTTGACTCACTTTCAATTTATGAATTGATCTGATATTTGGTTAACACTTTCAGATCGATTATAATATAATTTAGCTATAGTTATTATATATAGTCTGTATAATTGAAAATTCAAGATGGCCGCCGCTACAATATGACCGATTATATATATATTATATTCTATAAGTATACCCCATCTATTATGGGTATTATAAAAAAAGGGCTTTTTTCTATGTATTGTTCACATTTTTTATTAAAGTAATCTTAATAAAAAAAAAAGATTTTTTTTGAATTAAATTCTAGTAATATGAGTAATTTTAGTTATTTTTTAATAAAAAAAAACAATTTTTTCTCCAGACACGATATTATTATTTCAGTTAGAATTTATTATTCCATAGTTATAATAATATTACTCAATGGCTTTTTATTTGATTTATACACATTATATATATTACTTTTTATATTAACGTTCTCTTTTCTTTTGTCAATACAATTTTCTATCAAATACAAGACAAAGTAGGTTGTACGTTATGAGTACAAAACTTCGAACTGCTATAATCACATGCCCTCCGGAAGGACGTTATTCTTCATCTTTCATCTAATATATTCTTTAAAAAACTTGGTAAATTTAAGGAAAGAAAAAAGAATTATATTTAATAACGCCATAGTAGTACGGCTGACAATTGCCTGACAACACGTTGGTAGTAGATTTTTTTTTAACTTCACGCTGTATCCCGCATATAGCAGGGTAGGCAGAGGGAACCAGAAAACCTAGTGTTAAAACACTCTATTCTCTTTCACTCCGCTTCCCACTTTCTGCCGAATTGAGGCACTGCGGGTTGAGTAACGGAACTCAACGCCGCGCTTTGCCTTTTTAACAAACCCAAGAAATTAAAATACTAAATTATACTTAATATTATTGTATTAATACTAAATATTATTTTATATTAAAAAATATTTAAGTTTATCGTGTCGCAGTGGGACAGATACTTATGTGGGTGCAATTGGTTGTGAATTCGATTCCTACTCGGAGAAATTATTAGTAATCTCATTTTCTTGCTCTGGTAAGGCAAAGCGAGACGTTGACTTTTGCTATGCAATGTCTAAGCTAAGCAGAAAGTAGAGAACGGAGTGTCTTAGCAATAAGTTCTGACTCAACTATGAGGGAAAAAGTATAAAACTGCAAGTAATATTTCACAATCTATTTAAAATGTAAATTATATATGTATGTATGTATAAAGAGACACTTACGTAGCACAGTTCGTAGCACTTCGTAGCGTATAACATATTTTATAGAGATCGTTCAGAAAAGCTTTTCAGATATTAAATAAAGTCGACGTTGTTTTCCTTTCAATTTCGGTAAAATATTGACATTTACGTCATTGTGTTGTGAATATGATGTTAACATCGCATCTTCAAAATAAAAAATTAGGCCTATCCGGCAAAGCGGCATAGCGCCGTTAGTGGGATCGATTCACTCGATACCATAACGACGAAATAATAGCTGAACAATTTTTGATAAAACTTGGTTCACATATTACTTCTCATAAATATAGTTTCTTGATACATTAAGAGTTCTTATTCTTGTGAATAACAGTTATATAAATAATAAATAATTTCTTTACAACAATTCTATTTTGACATATAAACATAAATACATCATGCAAATGGAAATAATACCCTGCCATATTAAATATTCAGATCATTACATTAAAGGCTCAAAATAAATTGATTTATGTAAGGAAGCCCGTAATGCCTGTAATGCGGATTGGCACACAATATGAATGCAAATAAAATGAATACGTGTTACCATATAAGGGTAGATACAAACGAGTTCTGTTTTAGAAAAAAATACGCTTTTTTTCATAAAAGGGCGTAGTCAAAAAGAAAATAGTGTTAAGACACTTTGTTATTCGCTTTTCTGTCTGAATTTGAGACATTGCCTGTTGAGTGGCAGAACTTAACACCGCGTTTTGTTTTTCTTAAGTGAAGAAACAAAGAGATGAGAATTTCAATATAATCATTCCCCCATTTAAGAATTGAACCCACCACTAATCACGTTTGTAGTCAGAAGCTGTACCCTTGAACGATCGTGGGTCAGGTCTTTTCTTTATTTTTTTATAAAAACATTCTGTATATCTGCATAAATAGATAATAGACACTTTGAAGATGCTGCAACTGAAAAACTTTGGGACCAATTTGATTAGACGAAACAGTTGAGCTCAAAATAGCAAAAGTACTTAGCTTAATCAAGAAATAGAATAGAAATAAGTGGGGAACGGAAATTTTAGTAAAATAGAGTATCTTAACATTAGGTTCTAAGGGTCCCTAAGAAATACAGCGTGAAGCTAAAAAAAAAACAATTAATAATAATAATCAAGAAAAAGCTAATAAGATATACGAACTGTGTGTTCCACATAAATGAACCTGTAACCTTAAGAAAACATTGAAAAGACTGAACTCCAAGGTGTCCTCATGAGACTAATCCTATAACACAAGTTGTGGTTAGCAATGGTGTAATTGAATTTCTTGAACTAAATTAATTGATTAATGCTAGATATTAATATTGTATACGTCAATCCTGTTGTGCTAATTGACATAGTATGATCACAAGGGAATTTGATTGCCTTATATGTGTAGGTAATACCGTTAGAAGTAGGTATATAACTATATATTATAGAGAAATTGAGCTAGCCAAAGATTATTAGCCTTTTTTTTTAACTTCACGCTGTAACCCGCATATAGCAGGGTAGGCAGAGGGCACCAGAAAACCTAGTCATAAGACACTCCATTCTCTTTCAACAATTCCGTTCCCCACTTTCCGCGGACTTGAGGCATTGCGTGTTGAGTGGCGGAACTCAACGCCGCGCTTTGCCTTGTTACCAAGCCCAAGAAATGAAAATATTAAATTTTACATTTCCTGGAGTGAGAATCAAACCCACAACCTGTCGCGTTTACAGTCGCACGCTTGTGCCTCTGCGCCACGACAGGTGTTAACTGACTTTCAAAAAAGGAGATTATCAATTCCACTGTATTTTTTTGTGTGTTGTCGTATAATCTTTTACTAATAAGACGCCCTGAAGGAATTTCAATAAGACAAAACTGATAATTAACAATTATATCTATATATAAATACGTGAAGGAAAAACTTTGGATCCCTTTTTACGAAAATTACGCGGACGGAGAAGCGTGAAACTTGGCACACTTACAGTTTATATAGCGAAGGAATGCACAATGGTTATATTTTCTAAAAATAATGCATAAAAATATATTAAATTAATAATATAAATGTTACACACACTACCATGATTTGACATCCATGTTTATGTAAAGTGACATATACGTCACGACGCAATGCGTTATTAACGCATTTACGGAGACACTAGTATTTATAAATTCACCTAAATTACATTAAGTTACAACTTCATTCAATCTCATTCGAATGACGCGCGCTCGTTCACCTCTCCCGCCTAAACTCACTACCACATATTAAAAAATATATTAAGATATAATGTCATAGTGTACCACTAAGTAAAGCAATTTTGATACAACTTTTTTTATTTAAGAGCTAGTGCCTATGATGTAATAAAAATGAATTCGTTTTTTCTTATATTAATTTAAGTTCTTCACATCTGCACGACATCGTGTAAGGATTTACTTTTTTTGATAATATTTTATAGTTTTACGCTAAAACTTACACGTCCAAAAGACCGAGACACTCAGTCATCATATCTTTTTATATTATCTTTTTTAGGCCAAATGAAAAAAAAAGGATATTAATAAAAAATCCGTCTACGTTTGCCCTTAGATACTAACAGTGTTATGAAGTAATAACATACCCATAAAAAGATCTAACCAAATATAAAAGCTTGTATGAAAAAGAACATATAATAAGGTACACCCTGTGGCTTTCTGACTCTAATTTCAGCTTCACGATTTTTCGGCATAACAACAATAGGTATACCCTAGTGCAGTGGTTCTCAACCACTGTGCCGCGGCACTTGTGTGCCGCCAAAATTTGCAAATATATGGTAATGTTAATATTATTAAATTATATAGTGTGTTGTAGTAAGTAAATAAGGTTGAGAGTCACTGCCCTAGTGTTTAGACACTCCTTTCTCCAGTTTCCTCTAAAATTTAAGATATTGTGTGTTGAGTACTAGAACTCAAGAGTTTTGGCTGCCAAGATGGTGCAAACGAATATAATTTTACTGGAACTTGTGACTTAAGTGTAGACTTAAGGGGCCCTTAAAAATACATTAACAATCATCTTCACTTTCTAAACTGCTGTATCTACTAAATGAGGACAACACTAAAACACCTTTAGTTCAAAATATATTTATTTAGCACCATACATTTGTATTACAGATCCATTTGTATATATCACACAGCACTTCAATACTGGTTATATGGAGTACTAGGTACGCTAGCGTGAACCCTGATTTTATCACACTGCTTCGTAAAGTTAAAGATGAGGCTTCCCATTCTTGCTAGGTTACTTGCAACTACTTTACATTACCTGACCAATTTAAAAAGATCCTACTAATGCTACCTTCGAAATACATACAAGAAATAAACTGCTAACAATTCTTCTTAAATAAAATTGACAGGTCGAATTTTTTTAGTACATAGCTTCACGCTGTATCCCGCATATAACAGGATAGGCGGAAGGAACCTAGTGCTAAGACACTCCACTCCCCACTTTCCGCCGAATTGAGGCAATGCGTGCTGAGTGGCGGAATTCAATACCGCGGTTTGCCTTGTTACCAAACCAAGGAAATGAAAAATTCCATTTCCTGGAGCGGGAATCGGACTCACAACCGTGTCGCATTTACAGTCGCACGCTTGTGCCTCTGCGCCACGACAGGCGTTAAATTTTCTTTGGAGACCTATTGAAACGTTTTTATTCGAAAACACGATAAATATGCGAAGGTTAAACTAGTAACTGCGCCTGTAGTTAGCAAATACCGTACATAAATTGCAGTCGATTTAAGGGTGTGTATAGAAATGTAAATCGTCGGCTTGCACGTTGTTTTGTAGTGGCCTACTTTGATCGGAATATATGGGCGACGCAAAAACGACTTAAATTCAGCGTACCTACATTTTGCTTAAAGCTTTAAAGTCATGAATTTTCTGTTTATTATGGCATTATTAAATTACTAGGCCAGTTGTGGCGCAAAGACACAAGCGTGCGACTGTAAACGCGACCGGTTGTGGGTTCGATTCCTACTCTAAGAAATGAAAATGTTCAATAATATTTAGTATTTTCATTTCCTCGCTTTAGTAACAAAACAAAACGCGACGTTGAGTTCCACCACTCAGCACGCAATGCCTCAATTCGGCGGAAATTGGGGAACGGAGTATCTTAACACTAGATTCTCACTCACTACCCTGCTATATAAAATAAAGGGTGTACCTGCTTTTTTATATTACATTTCGTATACAAATGAACAAAGTATATTGTTATGATACCCTTTTAAAGTAAAGGTTTCTTTTTGAACTCGTTTCAGTAATTGTATTTAATTTCATCTGTATTTAATATTATATTCGTATATTTTTGGAAAATGGGAGTTTTTATTGCAGGACATTCAAATAAAAATAATAAAACTAAGGGTTTTGATATTTAAAAAAATATATACAAATTCTTACAATTAACGCAAAAAGCTTAACAAATGTCCATTTTTTAGTTCCTGAGCTTTTTAGGAATTCCGAATACGTGGAACCCAACGCGGTACATTGTCTAACTGTATTAGAAAAAAAATGTTACAATTCATTATAAAAATTGTTATTATATTTTTATTACAAGTATTATTTTTGAATATAGACATAAATGTTAAGTAATTTTGTAATTGTTTTTTTTTTATATTAACTGTTTTTATCAATGTTTAAGGGTATTAGTATTTTTTTTTGTTAACTTCACGCTGTATCCCGCATATAGCAGTGTAGGCAGAGGGAACCAGAGAACCTAGTGTTAAGACACTTCATTCTCTTTCAACAATTCCGTTCCTTACTTACCGCCGAATTGAGGCATTGCGTGCTTTGTGGCGGAACTCAACGCCGCGCTTTTGCCTTTTTACCAAACCCGAGAAATGAAAATACTAAATTTTATATTTCCTGGAGTGGAAATCAAACCCACAACCTGTCGCATTAGTATATTGTAATAATTATTATTTATTTTCGAAACATTAAATAAATATTGGCTATAGCCAATTAATATTATAAAATAAAATGAGGGTAAAAGAAACTTTGATCAAGAAATACGACGGTAAGGAAGGTATTCACTATATCATGGAAGCATTTCTTTTATGGTGTGTAATATATAATCCAGATTTTACCAAAAAAGGAAAACGACTTTACATAAAATTCTAAGCTAAAAAGTAAAATTATTACGAATAACTTAGAAACTACGCGTCTTAACCTAACTTTGATGGGAACACATCAAAAATCCTAGCTATCATATAAAAAAGTATCATCAAAAATACAGTAGATTTGAGAACCTTCTTTTGAAAAAAATGTTTATACATTTATGACAAACATTGTTTTAAATTATACTTAATTTTTTGAAAATTAATAAAATTCATAATCCTATACAAATATAAGGTAAAATACAAAATGATATCGCTTGTCCCCAACATAAATACAAATTATCTAATTTGTGATGCTGTTTGTTTTTACCAGCGCTACGAAATTCAGGCCTGAATTTCAGCAAATGATATATACAAAACAATTTCTCAATGTCAAACATTTCAGAAGTTAGTATAAGCGATTAAATTTGTTTTTGTTGTTGGATAATGTTAAAAGAGTGTATTTAGAATGATGTTACGGTGTTGAGTTCCGCCATTGTGCCATATCTTCATGAAATGTCTAAATTTTGGACAGAAAGTTATGGGTTCGGTTTCATTGGGCGAAATAATTATTTTTTGGAAAACATTTTTAGAACTTTTCCTATGTGTGCGATTTACCCTTTAAGGCTTCAAAAGTATAAAATAATGATGTATAATTTATTTCTTATCTCTGTGTTGGTAAATTCAGAAAGCGCCAAGTGTGGTTCAGTCAATAAGCAAGATTCTCTAAAATAGTGATAAAGCGAAAAATGGAGTGTCTAAACACTGGATTCTCTCCGTATACCCTGTTGTATGAAGTGCATAGAGTTTAAATCATAATTTGAAATGTATATAAAAGAGACAAACATTTTTATATTATGTAGCTTAACGCATTTTGCCGCAACGGAGTCGAAGAATATATTCAGTGTCAAGACACTCCTTTCTCCACTTACCGCCCAAAACCGCCAAATATCTAATGATGTGTTCCGGTTCGATGGCATGTAAGCCAGGAATTTTTCCCCTTTCCTACCCATCCTTTCCCCAAAATGTGGTGGTTCGAATAGCGGACTACTACATTGTCCCCTCCATTTTGTCTCCTTTAGGTTGGCAACGCATCTACAACGTCTCTGTTGTTGTATATGTCTATGGGCGAAGGTAACCACTTACCATCAGGTGGCCCTTTCTGCTCGTCTGCCCTCCGTTATCTATAAAGGAAAAAAAATCAAGGCAGGGGAACTCAACGCCATACTCTGTCTTAACAGAGCATGGAAATAGAAATAACTTAAATATTTGTCGATCATTCACCGAATGGGAATCGAACCCAATACCAATCATGTTTCCAGTTCCACATGCCACAACGATTTTTACAATATAAAATGAATTCTTTCATATATTATTCATATTTGCGAGTATTTCAGTACCCACCTATAAGCTTACATTAACACGGTAGTAAAAAAGAACGAGGAACGTGAGGGTTTTATTCATGTGAAAATATATTTATAATTCTATCTAACGTTTAACCGATTTGGTAAAAATGATTATTTTTTATATTCATCTTAACCACTTAACCATTTAATGCTTTAAAGCAGGGTGGAAAGAGAGAACGTAGTGTCCGGACACTAAGTTCGTCACTTTTCACCTGAATTCTCAACATTTTTGTTAAGTATATTTTAGGTAATTATATATTTTTAGCATCACGCTTTATCTCACATATAGCAAGGGAAGGCAGAGGGAACCTGAGAACCTAGTGTTAAGACAGTCCGCTATCTTACAACAATTCTGTTCCCCACTTTTCCCCACTTTTAGGGCTTAAGATTTTCGTTCTCTACTTTCTGCCGACTTAACACATATTTGTTTTTTTTTTCTATTTAATGTACTTAGTCGATATTATTATCAGGATATAATGTTAGAAAACAATATTGCTTGTAATGCTTATGAATGTAATTATTATTGTAAGTGTTCATTTTATATAGCTATTTTTTTTTTCTAGACGAACCACAGCGTTAAGTTACGTTGCAATAATCGAAAGCGAGTTGAGAATATAATAATACCAAAAGCATTTATATGCAATAATTGTAATGGATAGGTACGTGAATATAATATAGAAAATGCATTATATAATATTAATATTTAGAAATTTAACAATATATGAAAAAATATTAAATTTAATTAGTTTCACGCTTTTTACGCGAAACAAGGTTTCCAACACAACCTAGTGCTAAGACACTCCGTTCTCTTTCCGCCCGAAATCAAAATACTTCGTTTTGAGTAAAGAAACTCATCGCACTTTGGACTTACCAGAGCGAGGAAATAAGATTCCCACTCCAGAAAATGTTAAATTTTGTATTTTAATTTTTTGGGTTTGGTAACAAGGCAAAGCGCGGCGTTGAGTTCCGTCAATCAACACGCAATGCCTCAATTTGGCAGAAAGTGGGGAACGGAAATGTTGAAAGAGAATGGAGTGTCTTAACACTAGGTTCTCTGGTTCCCTCTGCCTACCCCGTTATATGCGGGATACAGCGTGAAGTTAAAAAAAAAGTATAATTTCCTCACCAAATCGGAATCGAATCCAACCATTGCTTTTACAATATCACGATGGCCTCTAAAGTTTTTTTCAATCTAGTTAAAAATACTCATAATAATTATATTTATAGAAGAAATGAAATATTTCACTAAGAGAGAAATATAATTAGAAATTTCTTATACAAGTAAAACTTTGGAATAAATGTAAGTTTTACAAAACTACTTTGTCGAAAGTTTTCAAGTCTCTTTCATTTATTTGAATATACGAGTATATTGAATTAATGTCATTTCTATACTCTTTTACTTTCTAGTCGACTTCAAAAAAGAAAAATCTCAATTCGGCTGTGATTTTTATATACGTTACCGCATTCTTTACAAGAACTAGTTTTGGTGATTATTTTTTTTATATGATATGCATACATACATATACACATAGCTTCACGCTGTATCCCGCATATAGCAGGGAAGGCAGAGGGAACCTAGTGTTAAGACACTCCGTTCCCCACTTTCCGCCGACTTGCGGCATAGTTGATGTGATTCCATTTAAATTTAGTTAAGATCTCACGAGTAGTTATTGAGTATTTCGTAATATTGTCACTTTTTAGTGTATTTTATATGAAGTAGATGTAGGTGTAGATGTAGAGTTTCTTTTGCTAAAATTAAATAAAATATAACGCATATCGTGGGGCAGAGGCACAAGCGTGCGACTGTAAACGCGACAGGTTGTGGGTTCGATTCCCATTCCAGGAAATGTTAGTATTTTCATTTCCTGAGTTTGGTAATAAGGCACGCGCTTTGCCTTGAGTTCCGCTACTCAGCACGCAATGCCTCAATTCGGCGGAAAATGGGGAACAAAATTGTTGGAAGAGAACGGAGTGTCTTAACACTAGGTTCTCAAGTTTCCTCTATCTACCCTGCTATATGCGGGTTACAGCGTGAAGTTAAAAAAAAAAAACAAAGAAAAAAAAAGAAATATATTGGTTCACCCAGAAAGAATTTGTGCGGTAACACACATAAAAAGCACTCAAATTGAGAACCTCTGCATTTTTTGAAATAGTTAAAAAAGTAGATATACAGATAAGGCTTAAACTTACAAAGCCCGTTTTCTGAAAAGTATGCATTTTCGTTTCGTTTCCACGTATAGGGTTACTCAAATTCTATATTCATTGTATACGAGATATAAAACTATCGGTAACCCTCACCCTTATCCCAGACCCCAGAAGTTGTAAACCATTCCAAATGTATGGGGAACCCACATTATCGAATTGCCACTTAAATTATCATACACCTTGAATATTTGGTAGGTGATTTTGATAGATAGTATGTTTTGCGTAATAAAATAGAGCCAAGTTCTAGTAGAAAAGGTTTTGTGTAATAATTTAATGTTTTTTCTAGTATGGAATATGGTTTTTTTTTAGCTTCACGTTGTATCCCGCATATAGCAGGGTAGGCAGATGGAAACTGAGAACCTAGTGTTAAGACACTCCGTTCTCTTTTAACATTTTCTTTACCGTGATAATTTTATTTAAATCGCTTTGAATCTATGTATGTATTCTAATTAGTAAATACACTAGTACTAGTACTTTGTAAAGTACACTAAGTAAGAAAATACAAAGAGCCAATGATTCAAATTGTTTTCTTTTCGCTTAGCAGGATAGGCAGAGAAAATCTAGTGCCATTACACTCTTTTCTCTGTTTACCACCCCAGTTAAACTTGAACTGGAGACATTGCAAGTTGATTTTCAGAACGTAACGCTACTCTTTGTCTCACCTGAGCGAAGCAATGAAAATTATTTAAATTTAATTATTTCCTCGAGTGGGAATCGAACCCAACATTCATAGTGATATTCTGTTTCTCTGCGATAGCCTTAGTTTAAATTATTTTATGAAATTAGATATAAACTACTAATAATGAATTTGCATATTAGCTTAGCCAAATAGAGATTCCAATTTGTCTATAATAACATGTTAGTTTAACTGCCTCATTAAATACATGATTATTGTACTATTTTCCTACTATGTTTGTACGCAGTAATGCATTCTTGCTTTTGTGTGCTATTTCATATTAAAATAACAACAAACCTCCTGTCGTGGTGCAGAGGCACAAGCGTGCCACTGTAAACGAAACAGGTTGTGGGTTCGATTCCCAATCCAGGAAATGTAAAATTTAGTATTTTCATTTCTTGGGTTCGGTAACAAGGCAAAGCGCGGGGTTGAGTTCCGCCACTCAACACGCAATGCCTCAATTCGGCCGAAGGTGGGGAACGGAATTGTTGAAAGAGAATGGAGTGTCTTAACACTAGGTTCCCTGGTTCCCTCTGCCTACCCTGCTATATGCGGGTTACAGCGTGAAGTTAAAAAAAAAGAAACAAAAAGCTTCACGCTTTATGCCGCATAGCAGAGTAGGCAGAGGGAACCTAGTGTTAAGACACTCCGTTCCCCACTTGTCTCAACACAATGTCTCAACGAAACGAGAAATGAAAAAAATGATATTCAAGAATTTAATCTATAAAAAGGAATATTTAATAATAATAATAATAAGCCCGCAGGGCAGCTTGTGGCGAGCTGTTGGGGAGTGGCGACCCCACGGACCTGAGACCTCCGGAGGGGAATTGTAATTTATCCCCCGCCTCTGACTTGCCTTCATTGGCCGGCAGAGTGGAGCGCAAGAGCTATATGCTCGGAAGGGTGGAAGTGCTCAATCTGCGTAATAACGGGGAAACCCGCTCACGAGCACTCTCGCGATGGTGAAACCGGTGCACACCTCTCGACACCCTTAGCTGACCACACCGATGTTGCGCCCGAGGCACTACGCCGCTTTGTGGGGGCCCATCTAGTGGGAGGCGAGTCACCGTCCGCTAACCTTTCAATTTGAGACTGTTGAAAAGGCGGACGTCCGGTAGTCTCAATCAATAGCCCAGTACTTAGTCCATCCAAACTCCATTCCATAGCCCTATTTTAGTTTTCCATATGTTCCATAGCTCCTACGCATTGACCGGTGACCATCTCTGAGCAATTGCCTATGGTTACTCAGAGATGGATCCCGGTCAATGCGTCAGATTAAAAAATATTGTTGTCTCAAAGGGGCCTCTACGTGTTGGACCTGTGTCCCCACGCAAGCCTTCCAAAGGACCGGGTTCCTATGAACCCGAGAATTTATAATGAGATACAAATAATAATAACACTTATACACATTGTATAATTGTATAAATAATTGTAACTCTATATATTAATACGTGAAGGAAAAACTTTGAATCCCTTTTTACGAAAATTAAATGGACGGAGGGGAATAAAATTTGGTACACTTATAGTTTATATAGCAAAGGAGTGCACAATGATAATATCTTTATAAAGTAATGCATAAAAAAATAATAAAATAAATGTTACCCACACTATCATGGTTGATATGCATGTTTATATAAATTGATATATACATTGATAGACAACGCGTTGTTAACGCGTCAACGAGAACTCTACTATAAGTAATTGTATGTGTACAAAAAAAACAATGACAAGAAAACGTTTATATAAAAGACACCTAGAATGCCCTTATCTAGAATTCTAACACCTCACCTTATATAGTCATTAACTTATATAACCCATTAACTTATAAAGCCATAAATTTATACACCTAGTCATTAATTAATAAGCTTCATAAAGCCATATATGCATAATGCCATCATAATATATGAAAACATTAACTAAATTATACCAAGAAACCCTCATAACCTTTTCCTCCCACGCAAGGACAGACCAAATGACATTTTATATATTAGTTCTAAGAAACAGACTGTTCATTACCACCCGGTCTCGTTAAATTAATTGCTTTCGTACCATTTCGTTGTAATTCATACTTCGTAATTGATAGGTAAAAAAAAAGATCTAGAAATAACTAATCTTTTATGTTAGACCGACTAACTGACTTAACTGTATCCTACGACTTCGTTTGCCTGAGCTATAATAAATTAAATGACTTGTTTCGTACTTGTTTCGGGAATTTCCAGAAATTCTTATTTACCTACCTACCTAACTTCACGCTTTATCCCTAGCGGGTAGTCAGAGAGAACGGAGTGCCAAACGCTACGGTCCCTGCATACCTCTTTCGCCTTGTCCACAGTCATTAACCTCTTCATGCATGCCCCCCGGGGGGATCTCATACTTTTTACGTGACCTTCATCCAGTATCATTGATACTGTGTTCTCGAAGGTCAACCGTGGTCTTCCCCTATTCTCTTGCAGCAATTCTTATTTACTTTCGAGAAATCCTCCTTTTAGTGCCGCTCCTCTACACTCCCCAAGGAACCTATCTTTGGGGAGTGTTTCAATATGTTACATTTCAGCATTCCTTGGCCTGTTGTTTTATGTTAATGTAATTAGTATATACTATATGTATGTACTTTTTTGATAGTTTTAAAGTGTTATTCACACACTTAGGAAACGAAAAACATTTTTTAGAAAACTTCCAAGCGCTTGGACGGTTTTTAAGACGTGCAGGTTTGAGTCCCCCTGCGTTAAATTTTTATACATTTTCTAAAAAGTGAGTATAAAGCCACCGTTGACTAAAAAGCAGATTAATTGATATATAAAACTGTAACAAAAATTTTACTTGAGACTAAAGAATATTAAATTACAATAATGAGCACCCAAGTAAATATTAATTTTTAAATCTAAAATAATTCGCTCTTAATAGGTAACTTGTACCTAAAAAAAATATTTGTATATTATTTAAAAACTATTTAAACAAAAAAATATAGCAATTTCATGCTTTACGCCACACCCGCTGGGTTTTCAGTGTGAACCTAGAGTCACGACACTCCGTCCGCCTCTTTCCGTCCTAACTCGAGACACTGCGTGGCGAAACTTAACGCCACTACTTGCCCTACCAGCGTGGAGAAATGAAAATAATTTAAATAGAACCGTTTCCCCTAAAGAGAATCGAATTCACAACTATCGTGTTTACAGTCAAACATCCCACTACGCCATGATAGCTTCTTTAATAATGTAATAAGATATTTAATTAAACACAGATATTTATTTGTTAATATCCATTTTGTATGAAATGTTTTTGAAACCTTTGTAACAAAAGTCTTTTAAATATGTGGAATTTACTATAAAGGTAAAAGTGTCATGTCATGTTACTAAGAATTAGAATTAGCTTATAATATAAATAAAATATATACACAAATTTATTTGCCTCTCTCTTCACATAACTCTCTGTTTAAACATACAAAGGCAACGTACTTTAATTACGTACTGTAATTTCAAACAGAAAATAGTTAAATATTGAAAAAAAAAGATATATGAAGCAAAGGTGAGAGGCAAGAGAGGTTGGGGGAGACCTCGGTTGACCTTCGAGAACATGGTATCAATGATACTGGAGGAAGGTCACGTGAAAAGCATGAGGTCCCCCCGGAGGGCAGTGAAGAGGTTAATGACTGTGGACGAGGCGAAAGAGGTATGCAGGGACCGTAGCGTTTGGCGCTTCGTGCTCTCTGACTACCCCGCTAGAGATAAAGTGTGAAGTTAGGTAGGTAGGTTGAAAAAAAGCACGCTTGAAAGTATTTTTCGTTATCTTGCTATGCTATGATAATGATGAATATTGTTTTGTCATCCGACCTGGACGCGTGCAATTTTTTTTACAGTTTGCTTGGCAAGCCGTTCAGCAAAAAGTACATCTAAATTACAAGATTATCTTACAGAAATAGTTATGGGTTCGATGCCACTCATGGGGAGGACTATACTTCATTTATTTTATTTTCTCCATTATGGTAAAATGAAACGGAGAGCAGAGTGTCTTGCTGTTTACAGGAGTCATATATACATACATAGCTTCACGCTGTATCCCGCATATAGCAGGGTAGGCAGAGGGAACCTAATGTTAAGACACTCCGTTCCCCAGGACAGGTTCCTTGACAGGAGGCTCTTCTTAATAACCCAGCTAACCATAAAAGAACGTATTCATTTAAATATATTATAGTAGAACTCTATCACTGTCAATCTTATTATTTTTAATTCAGTAAAGTACAATCTATCAATATTGCCTCTAAAATACTGAACAATAAAGACAGACGTATCAAAAATTCATTAGGTGACGCCAAGAATACTAAATCAGGTAATAAACTGGACCTTACAGCGAATACGTGCAAAATGTTTATAACCGACCCAATGTGAAACGATGAGAATAACATCGTTGGCAAATTGACAAAGGGACGTATCTGCAAATTGGTTGTTTCGAGATATTACTGATCAAAAATCCTTTTGTCATTGCGGGAACTGCAACTCTGGCAGATACGTCCTTTGGTCACGGCTTCTCTTTGCGTTTCGAAGGATGTAAACGCTCGGGGGTTCCCATAACTTCATAGAGACGAGTCTAGTGGTACCTTTAATGAAGTTATCTCAAAATGTCAAAATTTGCAGATACGTCCCTTTGTCAATTTGCCAACGACATGATATTGACTTGACTTATACTTACGAGTAAATCGACTTCAAAAAACGAAGGAGTGTGTCAATTCAACTGTTTTTTTTTACACACAGTTAACAGTTACAGATCAAGATTCTCCTTATATATATAATTATTTAATAATACCTTAAAACTTATATACCCTTCTTAATTAATTTATTTTGTCCTTAATTACTAAGGCTATATGAACTAGATGAAAGGAAGACCCTTTATAATAGAATTACAATCAATCAATACATATGAAACTCTTCAGTTACTTACTGAGTAACTGAGACACGTACAGTTTAAACTACTGTTGTGTGTCTCTTAGGAGCTTACATGCAAAATATTAACACAGAAAGCTAATATTGCTTGCATGTAACTTGCTAGAAAAGTGTAGGGGATTACTAAGTACTATCCTCTGTCTACACTGCTATGTGCGGGATACAGCGTGAAGTTAAAAAAAATGTTTTAAGGTAATATATAATTGAGAAATCCTTATATAAATATCTTAGAGGCTCCATCCTCCACTCGTTTCGCTCTCCAACCCGCTTGCAACGAACATAAAAACTTGCCTACAGGAATTACATTTTTATATAATAGAAGGATATTACATCTAGTCTTTGCTAACGACATCATTTTTTTCACGCTGTAACCCGCACATAGCAGAGTAGGCAGAGGGAACCCAAGAACCTAGTGTAAAGACACTCCGTTCTCTTAAAATCCGTTTCCCATTCATCCACAATGACACCAAATAATCTATATTATTAGTTACTTCAAGATTCTACCATAAGCAAGTAGTTAAGCCTAGGTAGTACGTAGGTGTATGTTTTATCGATTATCGAAGACGTCACATCTTATAAGTACTCGAGTTGTAACAAGCAGACGCTCCCACGAGACGTAGCCAATTTGTCTAATATTTACTTTACTTTATATAACTGGTATTTCCCAAGCGATAGCATATTGGCAAAGTTACCATTGTTACTCAAATATAAGTTGACATTTGTTCCATTTATATTTATTTCAGATAAAATTGAATTAATTATTGTATTGTGAATAGGTTTATAGGAATTATTGACGGCGTTGAGTTATGTCACTTAGCACGCAATGTTTCGAAGTGGAGAACGGAGTGTCTTGACACTAAGTTCCCTCTGATTACCCTGCTATGCGGGAAGAGGCGTGAAGTTCATGGTGGATACGTATGATTTTGGTATTCCGTCATACAGACCGGAGTTTTTACTCTAGGTACTAGAATAAAGAAAAAAGTCCTATCTTTTTTCTGTAGATAGATCTAGCAGAAATGAATTCCGAGGGACACAAATTGTCTTACAGTCCATTTGAAGGTGAACAAGTATTTTGAACGTAAAAAGAACTGACCAGGTATAGGTTTAGTTAATTAATACGCGGTAGATGTAGGCACGAGAGATATAACAGAGAAATCTCTCTATAATCTAATAAAAGATCTCAGCCTTTCTAGAACTATCATCAGTTCATTTTTGGCACATATTTCGAAGGCGACGGTAGTAGGATCTTTCAAATTTGGTTAGGTAGAGACAACTGCAGACAGTGGAGGTGAACGTTAATGCTTATTTTGAAGGGCCCCTTAAACCTACACTCGTCGAGTCGTCTCTCTGCAGCGCTAAATCCTCGGCACCTGCACGATAAGTCCATGGATTCCTAAGGAATTTCTTCTCTTCTTGACTACATATAGTTTTCTAATCATAATCCATATTCTGCTAAAGTACCAATTTAATATTGAACAATAAATTTAAAAAAGTAATTCCCCTTTTTAACAACTTTATATCCAAATTCACCGCCGGATATTATAAATGGCAGTTATAACAAAAGTTATTATGTTACCAGAAATGGGTAAAGTCCCGGTTTTACGAGTCACGATGCACGCATCAGTATCAAATTTGGACTTATCGAGTTTTTGTTGGGGAATAAAAACTTTTTAAAGGGATATAAAGTTTTATATTATACAATATGTTACTGGAAATTAGAATCGATTAACATGGATAATGTAAATAATCGATTTTATATGTTAAACCATTTAGTGGGGAAGTGGAAGTGTAGTAGAATAGCGTCTGTAAGCGCGATTGGCTGTGGATTCGATACCCATTCGAGGGAATTATTGTATATAAATTAGTTTCTTTTCTCCACTTAATACGCGATATCTAGAATTATATTGTGATAAAATTAAATAAAACCTTTATAAATTGTAGCCTATGTGTCATTCTGATCTATAATAATTTATTACTGTAAAGTTTCCTGTAGAGTATCGCTAATTTTGCGTAGAAAAAAGTGATTGTTAACAATCAACCACATCACATTCCAATAGTTTTAATATAATTAGTATAAAATTTAAAGAAAAAAAAACTGACTTCAAATGCACAATAAAGTAAAATTATTACGAATAACTCAAAAACTACTCGCCCAATCTTAACTAAATTTAAAACGAACCACATCAGAAGCAGTAGCATCATGATGAATCTTTTTTAATATGACATATATTCATCATCATAGATTCATCAGAATTGGTTTACTTAAAAAAATACAGTCAAATTGAAAACCTCCTCCTTTTTTGAAATCGGTTAAAAAGATAAAAATCACGAGCATAGGCTTAAGAATATTATTAGAATTATAGACATTACAGTTTTAACAACTGTTCAAGGTAACCCGTAGGCGTTATGAAGCAATCTCAATGACATAACTACTTTCATTACAAAAGTTAGTTATAGAAGTACAAATTTTCACTATTCAATCGTTATTTGTATGGAGATTAAAACTAATATGATAATAAAATTACTAATAAAATAGTAATTTAAACTGAATTTTAGTGTATATTTGTTTTTATATATTAAGTTATAGGTGAGGCAATTATGGCCCAGGCAAGGTCTAATACAAAATTGTGATGTTGAGTTCCATCACTCAACACGTAATGCCTTGAATTTAGCTGCTATTCTCTGGAACACAGAGTGCCTTGGCACTAGGCTCTCTGCTATGCGGGATATATCGAAAAACTAGAGCTAAAAATGAATTATATATAAAGAGATATACAGCCTGTCACCTGTCGTGGCGCAAGCGTGTGACTGTAAACGCGTCAGGTTGTGGGTTCGATTCCCACTCCAGGAAATGTAAAATTTAGTATTTTCATTTCTAAGGTTTGGTAACAAGGCAAAGCGCGGCGTTGAGTTCCGCCACACAATACGCAATGCCTCAATTGGGCGGAGAATGGAGTGTCTTAACACTAGGTTCTCTGGTTCCCTCTGCCTACCCCGCTATATGCAGGATACAGCGTGAAGTTAAAAAAAAAAGAGAGATATAAAGTACATGGTGTAAAAGTCATTGCAATGATATTTTTTTTTGAAAAACAAAGTGGATGAGACAAAATAAAAGCTTACACTACCATCGGTTGACATATATGTTACAAAAAGTGACATATACGTTGCTAGGCAACGCGTTGTTAACGCGTCAACGAGGACACTTGTACATATAAATATATATAAAAAGAATACATACGAATATTAATCCAATAAAATTACTTTAGTACTCTGCGCGATATTTAATGTAAAAATTTAAAGCAAAATAAAAAAGTGACGCTCCCTCCAGTATTGGATTTAACAAACCGTAATACATTAACAAAGGTTTTCCATATGAAACAAAAAACATAAAAAGTGCTAACAGTCGGTAACAAAATGGAAAAAAATCAACTGAAATTGAATTGTAACGAGAATTTTAAAATGGTGGATATTTTTATTGTATTTTAGTTGAAAGAATTGACCCTCTTGTAGCCCATTTAGGACTTTTTTGATTGTACACTATTATTAAAGGTTCGAATCTCGTTTGTTACCAACTTCACGCTTTTCCCCATATAGCCAGAGAAAACTTACATACATACATAGCTTCACGCTGTATCCCGCATATAGCAGGGTAGGCAGAGAGAACCTAGTGTTAAGACACTCCATTCCTCACTTTCCGCCGAATTGAGGTATTGCGTACTGAGTGGCGGAACTCAACGCCGCGCTTTGCCTTCTTACCAAACCAACAGGAAATGAAAAATTCCATTTCTTGAATTGGGAATCGAACCCACAACCTGTCGCGTTTACAGTCGCACGTTCGTGCCTCTGCGCCACTACAAGCGTTATTAATGTAATACAATTATATTTCCCGCAACTGGGGATCGAATTTACGATCATGGCGTTTTAGTAAGATGATATCCCACTACACGCTTTTTTGTAGTAGTCAAGTGTTAAAGTGTTCTGCCATCAATAAATCTAGCTTTTAATAAAGTTCTTTAGTTTTTAGATGTTATTATAAGAAAAAAACTTTAAAAAAAATGTAATTCTACAACGGTAAATATATATTTTTTTAGTTTCACGCCGCACCTAGCAGGGTAGGCAGAGGGAACCAGAGAACCTAGTGTTGAGACACTCCGTTCTCTTTTAAAATTTCTGTTTCTACGTTCACCACGAAGGTGAATGGTAACATTTGTATATGTGTTTGTTCTATGAAAATAATTAAAATCTACATACATATATGTATTTTATAACATACAAGGTACATAAGTAAACGGCGCTCTTGAAAATCAATACTTGGCAGTCAAATGCAGAAGGCAGTTTACTATATGGCGTGTCGCTTGACATTTCCTAATGGTTCCAAAGTGATAGAATCATGTTTTAATGTGGTAAATAATATTTTATAAAATGAAATTATTTCAAAAAATTAATTAAAAGGAACGCGAATAAAATGATATTCCTTCTGGACACGTGTGCCAAGTTAATTCAATCAGAGGTAAGAAATGTATGTATGTATGTGTTTTACCGAATGAAGTTTATAACTATTTCTAGAAAACTTTTAAAAATTTATAACGTAGCGGGATCCGAACCTGCGCCTCTATGACTAACAACAAAAATAAGTTGTAACAAGTGTATAATAACTTCGACGTAGCTGGATAAGCAAGGTATAGCTTGGCGATCAAGGCGCTCGGTTTCCAAGAAGCGCGAATTCGAGTTCCGCTATGTTAAAAATGTTAAGACGTTATTTAAAAAATATTTTCCGTTTCTAAATGTGACATTAGCACTTCAAAAATATTACAATGAATCAAAATTTTAAAAAAATCACTGGAATTAAAAAAACAGCTCCACACCCTTTTGCCTGTTACTTAGAGAAAACTAGAATATACATACGCAAGCTCCCAAAATAGAGTCATTTTTAAGTAGCGGAACTCAACGCCGCCCTTTGACCTACCAGAGCAAGAAATTATATATATATATATATATATATATATACAGCAATGGAACATGAAAACAAATTATTTTCAAATTATAAGAAACAGCGTAAACATCTGAGCAAAGTGCGAAAACGACTTAATTACGATCAAAAGAGATTTGTTGATTTAATTGTATTTTCATTAATTTTGGAAACATTTCCTCGTTTACTTGGAATTGGAATGTTTATTATTTATATTTAGATATATAGAATATCGTCCAATATATACCCCATTTCTAATGTAAGGAGGGAGAAATGGGACACTGTTTGACTGTTGCGGGTTGTGGGTTCGATTGCCAGTCGTGAATGGTTATATTTAAATCATTTTAAATGTGCTATGTATTGCATGTTTATGTATGATTATGTATGTATTAACAGATTGTTTTTTATTTTTTGGTATATTGCACCGCATTGTATCCGCTCTTTTTGGAAAAAGCTTACAATTATTGCTTGGAAGAGATCACTTTTAGTGATAAGGCCGCCTTATTGCATATTTTATTTAAAGTATCTTTTTAAACGGAGACCAGGCCATCGTGGCGCAGAGGCACAAGAATGCGACTACGAGTATATGCACGGCAGGTTGTGGATTCGATTCCCACACCTGGAAATGAAATTATTTAATACTTATAATATAATAATTAATAATTAGCATTTTCATTTCCTCACTCTATTAACAAGGTGAGGCGCGGCGTTGAGTTACGTCACGCAGCACGCAGTGCCTCAAACGACGGAAAGTGGGGAACGGAAATCTTAAGAGAGCGGAGTGTCTTAACACTAGGTTCTAAGGTTTCCTCTGCCTACCCTGCTATGTGCTGGATATAGCGTGAAGCTATAAAAAATCTTTTTAAAGTGTACAATAAAGACTATCTATCTATATATTTTATTTTATTACATACATAAACTACTGGCTTACATTAATATTACATTTATTTGACACATTTATCTTTCAATATTATCTTTTAATCCTGAAAGCTTCGGGCTTCGGGTTTTGGATATTTGCATATGAATAATATTTTTATTCGATATTGTATAAGTGTTTTCACATGTATCCCATTGCCTTCGCTTTTATTAATAAAGGTGTCCCAAAATTAACGCAAGATTTGACTTTGCTCAACCGCCATTTGCTATTATATTCATTATTCATTCGCTATAAAAGACTAAAAATGGCATTTTCTATTTAATTCCAATCTTGCGTTAATTTTTGGACACCCTATATAATCGAATTTTGCGATAAATTTTGTATACATTCATAATATACTTACATAGCTTCACGCTTTTTCTGTAATGTAGAGAACCTAGTGGTGATACTCTCCACTTTCCTCCCAAAATCAAGGCTTTGCGTGTTGAGTGGAAATGAACGGCAGCTTTGTCTTATTAGAGCGAAAAAATAAGCTATCGTGGCTCAGGAGACGAGTGTCTGACTGTAAACACGATTGGTTGTAAGTTCAATTTCCGTTCAATGGAATAAGTATATTCAACATTATTTTAATTTCTCCGTTTTGGTAAAAAAAAACCTGGTAAAGCTGCTTTTTCATATAATTTCGATATGATCATTTCTCCAACAACCCACAATCTATGGCATGTACAGTTAGACGCTATCACTGCGCCACAATGGTTTTTATTTTTTATGTTATTTTTTTAGCTTCACGTTTTATCTCGTATATTGCAGGGTAGGCAGAGGGAGCCAAAGAACCTAATGTTAAAAGACTAAAGACACTTTGAGGCATGAGGCGGCTCATTGTGGCATTGCGTGCTGAGTGGCGGAACTAAACGCCGCGCTTCGATGGCTTCAAATATAAAAAACCATACAAATATCATAATATGTTAAGCATCGAAGTATATGTAAATTAATAATTTACACCCCGAAGTGAATTTATGATGAGATAGTGAATACAATGTTATTTAAATTATGCATAATAAATATAAGCTAATATGTATTTAGTGGCTATTTATGTCATGTTAATCTGAATTATTAATAACTAGATACTTATCGATATATTAAAATTATATTATGGATAAATTAATAATAAAATTTCCTCAATACGGCGGAAAGTGGGGAACGGAATTGTTGAAAGAGAACGGAGTGTCTTAGCACTAGGTTCTCTGGTTCCCTCTGCCTACCTTGCTATATGCGGGTTACAGCGTGAAGTTAAAAAAAATAGATAAATTACGCATTTTTTTTATAAATTGTAGCCTGTTTTTCTGTTGTATAAGCTATATTATTGTAAAGTTTTATCTAGATATGTTAACTAGTTTTTACACGAAAAAATAGCAAGGACATCGAAATTCTCATATGCTTGTTAGAGATTATTTTTGATATTACCATATTTATATTTGAAAAGAACTGTTGACTTTCTTGTCAGCTCTTCTCAGCAGAACTGCCTTCAGAGCGTTAAGTTATTCGCCCCAAATGCTTTCAAAAATCTATTTGAATAAATATTATGAATTTGATATGACAGTGAACGGAGTGAACCTAGTGTCAAGCACTAGGTTCTCTCAGCCAACCATACTATAGAAGTTAAGCGTGAAACTAAAAAAAACATGATACTTAAAACAAAAAAATGCCTAGCATTGGAATCAAACGTACGACCTAAACGTTCTCTATAGACATTTCATATGGAAAACAACATATAAATCCATACCAGGCGTGAATATGCTTATAATTCGAAAATGTGTACGTTTCAACTTTAAAAAGTATTTTCATAAGCTTAAATCAGACATTAATTTGTCTTCAAATTTTTGTATTTAATCATTTATTCTTACATAAAGCATTGCTAATGCCTAATAACAGAAAACAGGGTATATGCCAGTCGACTTACCAATGTAATCACGCCTGGTCCGGAAATAGCCTCGGAACGTCGTTAACGTAGCAATCATCTGTCCAATTAGCAAATTGACGTGATTGGTCACAAAAATAAAACGTAAGAAGATTACAGACCGGATAGAGCTGGCGATCGATTCGTTAACTATGAATTGATGGATTAAATGTGACCTGTGAGATTTTATTTGTGCATATTTTTGGTTTAGCTTCACTGTTTTCACCATACATACATGACTTCACTGTATCCCCATATAGCAGGGTAAGCAGAGAGACCTAGTGTTAAGACACTCTGTTCCCCACTTTCCGCCAATTGAGGCATTGCGTGAGTGGTGGAGACTCAACGCCGCGCTTTTGCCTTGCTACCTAACCCAGGAAATGAAAGTATAAGCTTTTGCATTTCCTGGAGTGGGGTGATCGAACCCACAAACTTAAATAATATTTTAAAATGAAAACATTCCTATAAATATACAAAAATCAAAAATCAGGTGAAAATGATCATTTTTGCAAGAACAAGCAGTTTTCACTTCAAAGTTGAGAAACAGATTGGCTTTCATTCCGCATTAACAATTCAGTACATCACAAAGCCTCCTTAGCTTAATGAGATGAAATTTAACGCCGTCACTCGTCGTTACAATTGTTCTTTATGTCCTTGTCAGTTGTATTTAGATCGTCCTTCATTTTGGATATATTTTAATTAATATTTGTTCATTCGTTGATAATGTAAATTTGTTATAAATAATAATAAATATTATTAAAATTTCAGTGAAATGCAAAACAAAAATTTAGAAAACGATAAAGAAATCCATACACATAAAAAATAAATCCAGATTTAGATAGTAAAATTGATAATAAGAATCATTAAAAAATTGCGTGGTGATCTCTATGTCATTAGAAGAATATGGATGAATGTTTGAAAACGGGGATTAATTCGTTCCAAACTTAATTTATTTCCCATAAGTGAATGCTGCAGCTTCTTTAAGAGTTACTGCATTGGCTTAAGGTGGCAACCGGCCGTAAAATTAAACCAAAACATTTAATCCTTACATAAAAAGCACAAGATTATATGAAACCGGGTAAAAAACTAGGGCGTACCCCTCATGCGACGCCTGAAGATGCGAATATATGAAGCGGATGATCAACCTAATTGCCTGAACCGACAATCCAAGATCGCACGTGTCTTAGCGCAGAAGAAGTAACTATGTTATAAGGAGGATAAAGCATGAAGCTACTAATTAAAATATTCATATATTTTTTATCATTTTGATGACTGACTGACGTTGTCCTACACTTACGTCCTAAAGAGACAACATGCCAAATTTCAGCCTCCATGGGTAGTAGTTTGGTTATCTATGATTCAATCAGTAATGCAAGCTTTTGATAAATAATATATATCAGTAAAAATGTACGTATAACACGATTCCCATCAGCTTTTAAATTACAATACATTAGTGGCGGATTTACCAACAGATTAAGGACACAAAATACAAGATCAACAAAAATTTGGATGCTTAAAAACATTTTGAAGAAAATGGTCCAGTGGACTTAAAACAAGGATAATATTCTCCTCAATTAGGTCATTGCAAATTTGAGAGATTACAAAAAGCAAGCTCGACAAACAACAACATCTTGTATATTACTATTTGTATGTTATTGTTATTATATACGAGTATATGTTATATTTTATTTTATTTTTCTAGCTTCACGCTGTAACCCGCACATAGCAGGGTCAGAAGCAGCAGCTGTCAGAAGGAACCAGAGAACCTAGTGTTAAGATTCCGTTCTCTTTTTAACATTTCCGTTCCTCACTTTCTGCCGAATTAAGACATTGCGTGCTAAATGGCGGAACGCGACGCCCCGCCTTTTCCTTGTTACCAGTCCAATGAAAATATAAAATATTATTGAATATTTCCTGGAGTGGGAATCGAACCCCCAAACCGTCGCGTTTACAGTCGCACGCTTGTGCATCTACGCTACGACAAGCCTCTACCATGAATTAATATAATATCTTTGTCCAGGTCGGACCTATATATACCGATTTACCTTTATAAAATTTTCACCCTTCACCACTGTGATTATACATACATAGAAATAGATTATGCTAACCGTAATAACATACTTGTAACACTATCGTTCGGCTTCGTCTTCTGACCCTAGTTACTTATGTTTTGGTCACCGTCGACCAAGTTGTAGACCAGTCGACAGTGCATAATAGCTCAAAGTTTTTATAAATTTATTTCTGCAACTTTTTCAGTCATATCTGAATTAGATTTAATTAAAATACCAATTTTTACGTAAAAATTCTAATAACAAGCTCTATTTTAGTTCACTAAATTAATTGTAACAGGCTCATTATGGTGTACTACAAAGGTTTATGTTTTGTTTTAATTTTTACTTGAAGCATTAATAAAAATTCCAGGAAATGGAATTTTTCATTTCCTGGGTTTGGTAGCAGGGCAAAGCGCGGCGTTGAGTTCCGCCACTTAACACGCAATGCCTCAATTCGACGGAAAGTGGAGAACGGAGTGTCTTAGCACTAGGTTCTCTCTGCCTATCCTCCTATATGCAGGATATAGCGTGAAGTTATGTATGTACGAGTATGTATGTAACTTATGTAATTCTTTCAGATTCATTTCAGATAGATTTTACAGTAAAAGGAACTTAATTCTAACATTTTACTTAGCGTCAGCACCACTAAAAAAAAATCTCATAGACGGCTACTGTCAAAATTTTAGTCGAATAGGACTTGTAGTTTTGTTTTTAGCGCGTGTAGAAGCGGGCGTGTGGGCGAATTTTAGAAAAATGGAAAAAGAACAATATCGTCGGTGATTCGATTCTTGTTTTTGGAAGGGAAATCGCGCACCGAAATCAAAGAACGCTCGTACAGCGACTGAACGATATCAATAATGTTGTAATTAGTGGTTTTACAGGTTGGATACTTTACTGGGATTTATGTATATTCATTAAAGCTTGGATTAATGTATCTATGTATATCGAATTTATACTTATTAGTGCAGTACTAAGTGGAGCATTTTTAACTTAGGTTATGGGTTCAAGTCTCAGAGTGATAAATTTAGTTAAATAATAAACATTTTAATAAAAAGTGAAACTTGACTTTAAATAAAACGCTCCAAAAAGTACAATTATTACGAATAACTCAAAAACTGCTTCAGACACTACTACAAATATTAACCACATTTCATTTTATTGATTTAATTATGGTGCCACCACATCATAAGCACTAGGCTATCATATAATACTCCAGAGAGACTTGACTTTGACTTTGATTTCCGTTCCCCGCTTTCCGCCGAAATTGAGGCATTGTGTGCTGAGAGGCGGAACTCAACGCCGCGCTTTGCCTTGTTACCAGAGCGAGGAAATGAAAATACTAATATGAACAAAATGAAATTCCTGTAGTGGGAATCGAACCCACAACCTGTTGCGTTTACAGTTTACGTAAGCCTTAAATAATTTTGCATTGCAAAATAGATTGGTGCTCTTAATTTATTTACATATAATTTGAAATTTATATATTTTTATAAAGAAGATCTGTAAGGTGCAGCGGCGAAGGGTGAAAATTTTTCTTAGGCAAGCCGTTAAATTTAGAGAAGCCGATGTATATTTAGGCAAGCCGGGACAATATATTTTGGGAAAGCCGGTAATTTTTAGTTCGAGCTCCAAATTTCCGGCCTCCTCAAGTTGTTAATGTATCTGGTAACTGATACACCCAAGAATATTGGTATATGTTGACCTATCTAAGCCTGGTATAAATTTATAACTTGATGGAGAGTAGAGAACGCATACACTTTTATCTGCCTACCACACACTTTAGTACTGTGCGGTTTCGAAGGAATTTCCTTCCACGAGCCACTGAACTGTGGAATGGCCTACCTGCGGCAGTTTTTCCAGGTCGATACGAAATGGGTACCTTCAAAAAGCGCGCCTACTCCCACCTCAAAGGCCGGCAACGCACCTGTAGCTCCTCTG
>JAKGSA010001486.1:0-48019 GCA_033558755.1 Philaethria dido | reverse complement strand
GAAAGGGGAAAACCTGGCTTACATGCCATCGAACTGGAACACATCATAAGATATTTGGCGGTTCGTCTTTGACATGATAGTGGTCGCGAGCCAGACGGAGGACGAACCTCCTACCACCAAACAAAATTATAATATTATATAAGTATATAAGTATTTTATTGATATCCTTGAACAAATCCATTCCAAATGTAAGTCATTTAAATTTCTGGCTTATATATATACCGGCTTCCCTAAATATACATCGGCTTGCCTTAATTTACCGGCTTGCCTAACTAAAATTTTTACCTGGTATTACTGGTATTTTCTATATTATTATGTTAAACGAATAACGTAATATAATAGTAAAAATAACTTTTACCAGGCATAAAGAAATGTAGTCTCGAAAAGGTACCATATCTCACAGCCAACTTCTCAAGTCAGCATTCAGTTGTCCTGGGAAACGGAGACAGGTGTTACACCTGACATTGTTTGCTGATAATGAAATTAAATTAATTATACGTCGTGGCGCAGAGGCACAAGCGTGCGACTGTAAACGCGACAGGTTGTGGTTCGATTCCCACTCCAGGAAATGTAAAATTTAATATTTTCATTTCTTGGGTTTGGGGAACGGAATTGTTGAAAGAGAATGGAGTGTCTTAACACTACGTACTCTGGTTCTTTCTGCCTACCCTGCTATATGCGGGTTAAAGCGTGAAGTTAAAAAAATAATCTTTATAAATAAAACAATCTTTTAAAGTTAGCATTTAAAAAAATGTAAACGCATTACGTGCTAAGTGGCGGAACTTAACGCCGCACTTTGCCTTCTTATCAGACCCGGGTTCGATTCCTAGTCCAGGAAATGTAAAATTTAGTATTTTCATTTCTTGGGTTTGGTAACGTTCGTTTCGGTAAGTTCCGCCACTCAACACGCAATGCCTCAATTCAGCGGAAAGTGGGGAACGGAATTGTTGAAAGAGAATGGAGTGTCTTAGCACTAGATTCTCTGATTTCCTTTGCCTACCCTGCTATATGCGGGATGCAGCGTGAAGTTAAAAAAAATCAGACCCGGGAAATGAACAATTATTTAGTATTCTCATTTCCTGGCGTGGGAATCGAACCCACAACCTGTAGCGTTTACAGTCGCACGCTTGTGCCTCAAGACACGACAGGCTATATATAACATATTAATCATAAACTCACTGAAATTAAGTGATTCAAGTCTCCGTAGCTCGGGCTGCTCAGGCGGAGAGTTCTAAAGCATATATTATATAACGCCTCATTATCGATACAAAATGACATGTCTGTGTTCTCTACTAGCTGGTGCACTGAGAGAGTCGCGTTGTATGGCTCGAGAACAACTTCGCTGACCTGGAAACAATAATTTTGAATGAAGCGGGAATTGAACCTTGGCCTTTTAGATTCAGCCAGAGTAATAAGTATAGTAACAGAAATAGAGTTAAGACACTCCGTTTTCCACTTTCCGGCAAATTTTAAATATTGTATGTTAAGTCATCGCCACGGTTTTTATCAGAAGGGAGAAATTAAAATAATTTGTGTCCCACTGAAATTCGTATATCATATCGTCATATAGGATTTAGTGTTGAGAGAATCCAATCAACGTCGTGTCGTGTCTTGAGGCACAAGCGTGCGACTGAAAGTGCGACAGGTTGTGGGTTCGATCCCCACTCCAGGAAATGTAAAATTTAGTATTTTCATTTCTTGGGTTTGATAACAAGGCAAAGTGCGGCGTTGAGTTCCGCCACTCAACACGCAATGCCTCAATTCGGAAAGTGGGGAACGGAATTGTTGAAAGAGAATGGAGTGTCTTAACACTAGGTTTTCTGGTTCCCTCTGCCTACCAATAAAAAAAAAACATTCCGTTAGGCGTCTTTTTGCCTGATTTGCAAATAATGAAAATAATTCGTAACTAACCGACACAAGATGTTTAGTTGAAATTGAAATCGGAACCGAAACTTGTAAAGGTATATAAGTCAATTTAGTCAATTCTGTGAGAACTCTCGACAAATTAAACTATGTGTTGCTCTGTAAAACAAAGAAACGACATTTAAAGTTACTTTGTCGATCTCTTTTCATTACTTAACATAATCTTCAATTCACTTTTATTTTTATCACTGTAAATCTGACGCCATTTTGTCTTTTTAATTAAATCTTATTTTCCTAACCACTCACGCCATCTATCTAATCAACATCAACAATAGTAAAGCACGCCCAAATTCGAACTACTAAAGAAAGGAATTCAATGGTATTTCCTTACAGGTATAATAAAAATTAATTATTTTAGAATATGAAATGTAATATTTTTTTCGTATTAAAATACAAAAATCGTTAAAGGAGAATGGTACGGTTTTCAAAGCTTCACTTTATTAATTATATTCGAATTATGTCTAATTGAGAAGCATAAGTTGCTGAGACCAAACAGTGTTAAAAGTACCACCATTCAATACGCATTGCCACGAAATCAGAGAAAAGGGAAATTAATTAATTTATTTATTACATTTATTTTTTAAAACCGCTGGGATGTTATAAAATACAGACTGTTTCGACATTACCCTGCTATACTATGACTGAGGAAAAAAAAAGATTCCGCTGAGTTTCTTGCGCCGGTTCTTCTCAGGTCTGAGGCATTAAATTTAGTGAACCGGTGGTAAATTATTTGACGTTCAAAAAATGAAGCTTGTAACTTCTTACTTGGAATAAAATTATTTGATTTTATCTGATTACATACAAAAAAGTTTAGGCTGCTTTTTGTTATTATTTATTTATTTCGCAAGAAAACAACAGCATTTGACTATATATATATAACAAAGAAAATGACAGTTTTCCATGACCTTTTAACTTTTAAGTATACGCCAATAATGCCTATATCTCCCTACCTTAGGTGAAGGCACAACACTGAAAGTATTCATGATGCGGTCAGGATACTCCTCCCTGATCTTGCTGAGAAGGAGTGTTCCCATACCAGAGCCTGTTCCACCTCCCAAAGAGTGGGTTAGCTGGAATCCTGGAATTTGGAGTCAGTCAGTCATTAATTTGAAACAGAAGAACAAAACCAGGAAATAAAAATTCCTGGAATGGGAATCAAACCCACAACCCGTCACGTTTACAGTCGCACGCTTGTGCCTCAAGACACGACAGGGGTTAACGTTACGAGGTCTTGAGTTGAATTTCCATTTGGAATTATTCTAATTAACTTCTTTTTTATTTTTCCTCCCTGGTTTACTAAGCGTGGCGTTAAGTTCCGACATTCAACTCGCAATGTCTAATTTTCGGGTGGAAAGTCCAATTAACGCTTGTCGTGGCGCAGAAGAGGCACAAGCGTGCGACTGTATGACGGCAGGTTGTGTTTGGTAAAGGCAAAGCGTTGCGTTGAGTTCCACCACTCAGCACGCAATGCCTCAATTTGGCGGAAAGTGGGGAACAGAATTGTTGAAAGAGAATGGAGTGTCTTAATACTAGGTTCCCTCTGTCTACCCTGCTATATGCGGGATACAGCGTGAAGCTATGTATGTATGTATGTATGTAAGTCCAATTAATTCAAGTTTCACACTAAAAAGCGTTTGAATAAAATAAACATTTCACTTACTTAAAAGAAAACAAAATTGAAAACAGAGAATGTAGAAATCAGTCACTATAATAATATATATTAATAGAATTACTGTACCTTGCAAGCAATCGCAACCTTCTGCCTCCTTCCTTATTACATCAAGGACAGCGTCTACCAGCTCAGCTCCTTCTGTGTAGTGGCCTTTAGCCCAGTTGTTACCTATAAAGAAAGAAATATTAAGTGGAAAAGCCAAAAACAGAGTGTCTTGACACTAATGTTTATATTTATATATGCATGTATGAGTACGAAAATAAGTAAATTTATTTAAAATTGTTTTTGCATTGTTTCCCGCTGAGTAAAGTTTCCTACAAGTCCGCTATTAATAAAAGGTTGCCTGTAAGAGATTACTTGTAGTAATAAGGTTGCCTTTGCCTAACGTTTTTGTAAAGCTTGTAATTTTTCTTATTTATTGCAATAAAGAGTTCATTATTATTATTATTAAGTTTTCTGTGACTGTCGCCAGAGACCAGAGAGAGAGAGAGAGAGGAAGATTGGGGCAGATCCCAAACTACTAAGGGCGATTGAGGACAAGTACTTTGAGGTTTTATTGGATAGTCAGTCAGCTTTATGAATTTTCAAACAGAAAATCCAGTAAAAAGATCACCTCATGAAAGAAAAGTTTCTTTCTGCCTACCTTGATATGCCAGAGATGGAAGAAAAAAGATAGGATAAAAGAGAAGAGAAGAATTTAGAAAACGGTAGAGTGCCTAGGTTTTCTAATGCTCAGATTTTTTGGTAAAAACTGGTTTTCCACGAAAACGAAGTTACAGATAGTGATATCCGTTGCAAAGCGTCCATGTAACACGATTCTTATCGGCTTAGCTTTTCCAAATTATGTAAATTACAATTAAGGGGCACATTTACCAGAAGGCTAAGTAGGCTGAATTGACAATTTGCGAGATTAGGGGACGCTAAAAATAATACGCTTAACAAAAATTTCGGACTGCAAAAGACAAGCTCGAGAGAACAGCGTATCTACCTTGAAAATGTATAATATTTTTCACCCTTAGCCACTGATGGGTATCTATTTAAAATACAACATACCAGCACCACTTTGTCCAAACACAAAGTTGTCCGGACGGAACAGCTCCCCGTATCTGCCAGAGCGCACCGAGTCCATGGTACCAGGCTCCAAGTCCACGAGGACAGCTCGGGGCACGAATTTACCTGAAAATAATAAAAATATATAGGTTTTATGCCTAATTTTCATTTCTTTTTCCTTTTGAATTCGGGGTTGGTGAATTGGTGAGCAAATATTCCGCAAGGTATGTATCATAAAAAATCTACTTCAAAGAGTTCAAATAGTATGTAGTATGGACTGATATCGACTACCAGCGAAGACAAGAGTAACAGCTAGTAATATTATAAATGATAAAATTAAAAAAAATATCTAATGAAAATGATAGACTTTGTATAATAATCAAAAAATAGCTTTAGTCTATCTGTCTATCATTTTCAGTGGACAGTTTTTGGACATTACATACCACTAGATGCTTCATTATAGTAGACATTAAGTCTTTCCAGCTGCAGAGAGCTCTCTCCTTGATAGACGCCGCTGGGGTCTATTCCATGCTCATCTGATATTATCTCCCAAAACTGGCAAAAAATAGAAAATTATACCACAATTACAATTAAAGCCTGTCGTGTGTTGAGGCACAAGTGTGCGACTGTAAACGCGACAGTTTGTGGGTTTATTTTCTTTTTATCTTCACGCTGTATCCCGCATATAGCGGGGTAGGCAGAGGGAACCAGAGAACCTAGTATTAAGACACTCCATTCTCTTTCAACAATTCCGTTTCCCACTTTCCGCCGAATTGAGGTTCATACACACTACAGAAAATGAAAAATATTAACACTCAGCACGTTATGCCTCAGTTCGGTAGAAAGTGAGGAACGGAATTGTTCAAAGAGAACGAAGTGTCTTAACATGTCAGTTCTTAGGTTCTCTCTGTCTACCCTGCTATGTGCGGGATACAGCGTGAAGAAAAAAAAAATAGTACAATTAGGATAAGAAAGAGAAGAGATTTTTAAAAAAAATCAACGGGTAGCACTCCGGGATTGCCGGTAGAAGTGAAAACTTGAATATTAACGTGGTGTATTTTTGATATTTTGCAATAGTTAGGGAATAATTTAGCACAAATTGCTTTAATTTTTTTTTAAACTTCACGCTGTGTCACGCATATAGCAGGATAGGCAGAGGGAACTAGAGAACCTAGTGTTAAGACACTCCATTCTCTTTCTACACTTCCGTTCCTCACTTTCCGCCGAATTGAGGCATTGCGTGATGAGTGGCGGAACTCAACGCCGCTTTAATAATGAGTATAAAGGCACTATCATTTATGTTGTAAAATACAATATTCATTTATTGCGTTATCGTATAAAAACATGACAATTTTCAAAAGTATTTGCTATGTAATGTATGTCATTTGAGTCATACAGTGACTAGACAGTATGAATATCATTATATTTAAACTCTCTCTTTCCTTCTTTATCTTCACGCTGTATCCCGCATATAGCAGGGTAGGCAGAGGAAACCTAAGAACCTAGTGTTAAGACACGCCATTCTCTTTCAACACTTCCGTTCCCCACTTTCCGCCGGGTTGAGGCATTGCGTGTTGGGTGGCGGAACTCAACGCCGTGTTTTGCCACATGAGATAGCAACTGACTGTAAACGCTGGTTGTAGGTTCGATTCCCAATCGGGTTATGATTATATTTAAATTAATTTCCTCCGCTCTGGTAGAGTAAGAAGCGTTGAACTTCGCACTAGTTATTATATAAACAAAGAATCATCAAAATCGGTTCAGCCTGTAAAAAGTTATGCGGTAACACAAGTAAAGAAGAATTGATAATCTTCTTTTAAAATCGATCTCGAAGTCTGAAAGGTGAACAGAGAGTTTGGACACTAGGGTTACTCTGACTCCACCGAGTTTTATGGAAGATTCGGGAGTTCCTGTAGGCCTCAGCCAGTGGCAGTAGAGAAGCACTGTGACGTTTTAGTGGGTATACGGACAGCCTCTTTACAGCCGGTCCGGAATCCCACATAACCCGTCCCGAGTCGGCTAGGGTGGGTATCCGTAACGGATTTCCTCACGAAAAAAAGGTCACTGACTACCCTGCTTTTTTTTTTGACACTCCCACATTCCACCTGATGTGTCCCCGCGATTTGATACGGGCAACACAACTGTTTGTCATATTTAATTGTGTAAATTTAATACAGTTATATTTTTTGTATCAATTTATTATATATAATTTTACTTAGAACGAAAATCACCGACATAGTCCTCAAAATATGCAAGTTGAAGTGGCAATGGGCGGGCCACATCGCTCGTAGAACCGATAACCGATGGGGAAGAAAGGTTCTCGAGTGGTGACCACGAACCAGAAGGCGTAGCGTGGGACGGACCCCTACTAGAAGGACCGACGACCTAGTCCGAATTGCGGGAAAGCGCTGGATGCAGGAGGCATCCAGTCGTGCTACATGGCGATCTATGGGGGAGGCCTATGTCCAGCAGTGGACGTCTTTTGGCTGACGACGATACGACGACGACGATATTACTATAATACTTGGTTAAAATGAGAATTACGTCGATTTGTAGGTTTTGAAATTTAGAGGATTATGATATTTGAACGGACTACCCTGCTATATGCGGGATACAGCGTGAAGCTTACCTTAGTGCCTATCTGGTTTCCACACTGTCCTGCCTGTACATGCACTATTTCACGCATTTTAATCTTTTTAAAAGGTTATTTCAAATAAAATTATAATTTTTAATCTAACTTTTACACTACAAGCATTACGAACAAATGACATTTAGTATCAGTTTTTTATCAATATGGCTTATCGTTATCAGTAACTGATAAGGATTATGTGACCGATTTAAGTAATAGCTTCACTCTATATCCCGCATATAGCAGGGTAGGCAAGGAGAACCTGAGAACCCTAGTGTTAAGACGCTCTGTCCCCACTTTCCGCGGAACTGAGGGGCATTGCGTGCTGAGTGGCGGAACTTAACGCCGCGCTTTTTGCCTTGTTACCAAACCCAGAGAAAATGAAAATACTAAGCTTTAACATTTCCTGGAGTGGGAATCAGACCTACAACCTGTCACGTTTTCAGTCGCACCCTTGTGCCTCAGCACGACAGGCGTCAAAATTTATACATGAAGAATCCAATTCAATTTTGTCATACATAATACTATCAAATTAAGAAAAGACCTCTAAAATAGTACACATTATTGGTATGAAGGGTCTTTTAAATCCAATCCATTACCCAATATCAGTAAAGACGTGCTTTTATCTTTCGATTTCAATTGTTTTTTTGTAATTTTATTCAATTTATTATTAAAAAATAATGTATCATTTTTAAAAGCATTTTGAGGTCATCGTGGCTCAGTGGTTTCACTGTAAAGCGCGACAGGTTGTGGAGTTCATACACACTACAGGAAGAACATAACAATAATAATAAAAACTCTTTATTGCAACAAATAAAAAATAAAGTCAAAGTCAAATAATTTTATTCAAAATAAAGTTACAAGAAGCTTCATTTTTTGAACGTCAAATAATTTACCACCGGTTCCACTAAGTTTAATGCCTCAGACCTGCCAAGGAAGAGAGGAGACCAGGCGCAAGAGAGAGAAACTCTCAGCGGGACTTTTTTTTATATTCGACAATAGTTTAATTCTTTATTAATGGCAATGATACCTTTGAAATAAAAAGATTATGCATTATGAAAAATTAGGCAAAAGGCCGGTCTTATCACCTAAAAGTAATCTCTTACAGGCAATCTCTATTGGTGGTAGGAGAGTTCGTCCACTCCGTCGGCTCGCGACCACTATCATGTGTCAAGAGACAGAACCGCCAAATATCTTATGATGTGTTCCGGTTCGATGGCATATAAAAGCCGAAAGTTTTTCCCATTCCCACCATCATGCCCCAAAATGCAAAGGTGGTTCAAGGAACAGATTACTACATTGTCCTCCTCTTACCATCTGTATCACTCTAGGTTGGCAGCTTGCATCTACAACATCTCTGGTGTTGTAGATGTTCATGGGCGAAGGTATCCACTTACCATCCAGGTGGTCCTTCTGCTCGTTTGCCATCCGTTATCCATAAAAAAAAAAAAAAAAAAAAAAAAAAAGGCAACCTTTTATTCATAGTGAAACTTAGTAGGACACTACTTAGCGACTTAGTGCAAAAACAATTTAAAACTAAAGTTCTAGATATAATATATTTATTTTCCTTACATATACATACCTATCATATTAAATTATATTTAGTATTTTTCATTTCCTCGCTCTGGTAACAAGGCGGAGCGCAGCGTTGAGTTCCGCCACTCCGGCACGCAATGCCTCCAATTTGGCGGAAAGTGGGAACAGGAGTGTCTTAACACTAAGGTTTCTTCCTGCCTACCCTGCTACACTCCAATACGGGATACAGTGTGAGCCTCTTTTCATATGATAGCTAGTGCTTCTCCGCCCATGGTCCCATTTAAATTTAGTTAACATTTGACTAGCAGTTTTTGCAGAGATATTCGTAATAATTACTTTTAATGTATGTATGTTTGTTTTTAGAAGCCGATTTTTTGTGGTAAAATTTTAAAGAATTTAAGCTTCACGCTGTATCCCGCATATAGTAGGGTAGAGAGAGGGAACAAATAATGTTAAGACACTACGTTCTCTTTCAACAATCCGTTCCCCACTTTCCACCGAATTGAGGCATTGCGTGCTAAATGGCGGAACTCCAACGTCGCGCTTTGCCTTGTTGCAAGCCCAGAAATGAAAATGCTAAACTTTTACATTTCCTGGGGAGGTGAAGAATCAGACCCCACGACAGGCGTTAATTATTTATTTCTGAAGAGCAGGAAAAGGGGGATTTTAGGATTCAGTATAGAGGAAGTATAATAAAAACAATTTCAACAGATAAAAAAATAATTTAATGAATATAATCTCAATAATTACATATAATTCAAATATAATACGTACATCACTTCGCTTAAAAAAAAAAAATAAAAAAAAAAATAAAAAAAGTGCTCTTAAATAGAAAATAAAAAGAAAAAACATTTTGATCATAAAAGGAAATTATATAAATAAAAAAAAAAAAATGGAATTGAATCCACACTTCTCAATCACATCTACTAAGCACGAAGTATGTTTTTCATAAGTTAGCGAGAACCATAGTGTTAAAAAACACTCCCGTTCTATTAACATTTCCGTTCCCCACTTTCCGCGCTGAATTGAGGTAGTGAGCGAGTGGCGGAACTCGGCACGCACTTTTGTCTTGTTACCAGAGCGAGGAAATGAAAATACTAAATATAATTTAATATGTCCATTCCACCAGCGGTGTGTATGAACCCACAACCTATCGCGTTTACAGTCGCATACTTGAGCACAACAGAGCATCTTTCTTTTGATAATATATTAACTATAAAAACTTAACGCCTGTTGTGTCTTGAGGCACAAGCGTGACACGTGACAGGTTGTGAGTTCGATTCCCAGTCCAACAAATGTTAAAAGTATAGTATTTTCATTTCCTGGGTTTGGTAACAAGGCCAAACGCGGCGTTGAGATCCGCCACTCAGCACACAATGCCTCAATTCAGCGGAAAGTGGGGAACGGAGTGTCTTTACACTATGGTTCTCAGGTTCCCTCTGCCTACCCTGCTATATGCAGGATACAGCGTGAAGATTTAAAAAAAGTTAATAAAAAAAACCTTTGAGTGCATAAAAATACAATTTTTTTAGCTTCACTATCATTTACAAACAGAGAGAATAGTGTCTCGACCAGAGGTTCCCAAACTTTTTTCCGTCATAGACCCCTTGTCATGTTTTTCAGCTTTAGATAGACCCCCTGCTATTTACCTTGAAAGACTTAAATTTTTATTTTTTTAAATTTAAATTAAAAAAACAAGAAGTTTTACACATTTATTAATTGAATTTAAATCAAAATATAGTAACTGTTACCATACATGAAAAAAAACTAAGCAAAAAATAAATTTATTTAATAGGAGAGATGAACTTCATTGTTTAATAATAAATTATCAATGATATACTTAACGCCTGTCGTGTCTTGAGGCACAAGCGTGCGACTGTAAACGAGACAGGTTGTGGGTTCGATTCCCACTCCAGGAAATGGAATTTTTCATTTCCTGGGTTTGGTAACAAGGCAAAGCACGCAATGCCGCAATCTGGCGGAAAGTGGGGAACGGATTTGTTGAAAGAGAACGGAGTGTCTTAACACTAGGTTCTCTGGTTCCCTCTGCCTACCCTGCTATATGCGGGATACAGCGTTAAGTTAAAAAAAAAATTATATCAATGATATTGATTATATTATAATTATTTTTTTTAATGTCAAAACTATATAAATAATACTTTTTTTGCAATTTCTTGCCATTGATCCTATTTTCATTTCATAGACCCATTTTTTTGTTGCCCACATAGACACCTTGCAGTTCTTCATCGACCCCTAAAGGGTTGATCATTCGAAATTGAATTTAAATCAAAATATAGTAACTGTTACATGAAAAAAAACTAAGCAAAAAAAAAATTATATAATAGGAGAGATGAATTTGATTGCTTAATAATAAATTATCAATGATATATGTATTAATTATATTATATTAATTAATTTATTTTTTAATTTTTTGCCTATTTTCATTTCATGGACCCCCAATTTTTGTCGCCCACATAGACCCCTTGCAGTTCCTCATCAACCCCTGGGGGTCAATATAGACCAGTTTGGGAACCACTGGTCTAGACACTAACTAAACTGTCATATATTGCACTACAGTGTTCCTAAACATAGGTTTTGTACAATTAAATATATACACAAAGATGCTCGGCAACACACATATAATGAATATATAAAGAAACTTGTTTAACGGCTGAGTGTTACCAAACGGATACATCCACAGTCCTCTACGATAACCATCTCTAATATGATGACTGGAAAACGCGATCATTATCATATATGTTAACACATAGATATTAAGTTTGCGAGTGAAATGACTGTAAAGTAGCATAATTGTTGTTAGTAGTAACCAGAATGTGGTGCAGTGGAATATACCTCGCTGTTTCAAGTGGAGTAAGTCCTGAAATTAAGTTTTAGATTAAAAATTGTTTATTATTTTTTTTTATTTTTTTTTTTTTTTATGGATAACGGATGGCAAACGAGCAGAAGGACCACATGATGGTAAGTGGTTACCTTCGCCCATGAACATCTACAACACCAGAGATGTTGTAGATGCGTTGCCAACCTAGAGGATACAGATGGAAGAGGAGGACAATGTAGTATTCCGTTCTCGGAACCACAACATTTTGGGGAAAGGATGGGTGGGAATGGGAAAACCTGGCTTACATGCCATCGAACCGGAACACATCATAAGATATTTGGCGGTTCGTCTTTGACATGATAGTGGTCGCGAGCCAGACGGAGGACGAACCTCCTACCACCAAAGATTTGATTGTTTATTTATACAGTTTATGTAATTTGGTTATATTTTAGTTTATTATATATCATGTACGCAGAAATTTTATATTTTATAATTAAAATTTGACCATAAAAGAAAACTGACTTCAAAGAAAATACCCTAAGCCATCTGTCGTGGCGCAGAGGCACAAGCGTGTGACTGTAAACACGACAGGTTGTGGGTTCGATTCCCACTCCAGGAAATGTCAGTATTTTCATTTCCTGGGTTTAGTAACAAGGCAAAGCGCGGCGTTGAGTTCCACCACTCAATACACAATGCCTCAATTTGGCGGAAAGTCGGGAATGGAATTGTTGTAAGAGAACAGAGTATCTTAACACTAGGTCTCAGGTTTCCTCTGCCTACCCTATTATATGTGGGATACAGCGTGAAGTTAAAAAAAATACACTAGAAAGTAAGATTATGATAAATATTTGAAAAATTGCTCGTCAGATCTTGACTAAATTTAAATGTCACATCAGAAGCACTAGCTATGATAAAACAAAAGAATCATCAAGCAGTGCCCAATCTTTGCTATCTATCTAATATCTTTCTCACCATTCTTTTAACTTGCACTTATCCTCTCGACGTGCCCAAACCACCTGAGCAAGTTCTACTTTATTGTTACCATAACATTATCGCTTATACCTGTCTTTCTAAGTATCACTTCATTGTGGATACGGTCAGCCAAACTGACTCCACATATCTCTCATATTATATTTAATAATTATGTATTTACAATAGTATTAGAATAAGAAACTTACCTTTAAATACAGAGATTTAGCCACTAAAAAGTGATCCACATCAATCAAAGAAGATAGTGCAGTACAAAATAGTACATTAAAAACACAAGCTTGGGACGAAATACTGTAATTCTGACTGAAGAATAATAACGCTGAAAAGAAGCCTATTATTCCATGTACAGAGGTATCACAAAAAGCGCGAAAAACAAAAGAATAGGAATATTTTGATCTAAAAACTAAATAATCTCCCAACGCAGCGGAAAAACATATTGAAAATGTCAAAATTATATTTATTAATTTCATTTTTGTTGTGTTTTTACTTATTTATTGTAAAGAAGTGACATTTTTATGTAATTTCGTTATGATTTAACATGTTTTTGTTACATTTCTTCGACTATTTCCATATTATTTTGTTGGTTTCACCATTTTATTTTATTTGTTTGACATTGACAGATGATTGGAGTAGGGTAGTAGTGGGTGATATAAATCGATATTTCAAAACATATCGATACATTTACGCGATATATCGGTTTAATCCCATATTATCGAATGTAATATCGATATATTTAACCCGATATATAAATGCAAAAGGCAAGGGGAAACCACTGCATTGTCCTTCCCTAGAAACCCGTAATGATCAGCCGAGAAAAGAGTACATCTCCATTAAGATTCATCTAAGAAGAGAAGAGATAAATAAATAACAAGTGAAAAACAGACTATAAAATACAGTTACCAACTGTTATACAAATACTACAGTTATACAATGTGGCATTTGGCGTCCATGCAACATGGTTCCCACCGGCTAGCCTAACGTTTAAAAGCGCAAGTTAACAAGTAATTACTTACGGTATTTTAAAAATATCCATGCATTTGTTCAATATATCGTAAAGTATCGATATAGCACTACAATATATTATATTGAAAAATTATCGATAATTTATTAACATGACATCCCTAGTGAAGGGTTGTAAGTAAGGGGACACGAAAAAAGTATCGATACTTTTTATTCAATATTTGTGTTCAACGAATATTTTCGACTAAACTAAATAAATTTACATAATTTGCTTTTCGGCTCCTGCTTATGGCGAAATTAGCGAAGACATCTTGTTCTATGGTGCTGGAGCTTCTCAATCATTACGTATTGAGTTCTTTAACAGACTCACAGTTCACTCGTTTAATCTTTAATTAATTCACTTTAATTAATTCAATAAAAAGTAAAATTGTTACGAATAACTCCGAAACCACCAAGCTATCATATACAAAGAATCATCAAAATTGATTTAGTAATAAGCCAGGTTTTCTCCTTTTGTTTGTTCGAGCTCTACAGTTTACTGGCGAGCTTTTTTTTTCAGGTGTCATACTTGTACTTTCAAAAGTTAGGCAAGCTGGTGGGAATCAAGTTGTATGGACGCCTCGCCAGTCAGAGAGACCTCAATCAGTAAAGAAGTTTTCTACTTTCTGTGTTGTTAAGTGGTGAAATTCAACATCGCGCGTTGTGTTACTATACTGGGGCAATAAAAATCATTTTAATATAATCATATCTCCAAATATATATCGAATCAACTAATTGTCAAAAACTGACGAGCTAATGGGACAATAAAAATCGATTTTGCTCATTTATTCAAGAAATAAGTTAAAAAATACATTATTTTTCGTAAAAAATATATTTGTATGTTATAAATTACTCTTGTTGGGAACGGAATTGTTGTAAGAGAACGGAGTGTCTTAACATAGAACCTATCTCAAGTTCCCTCTGCCTACCCTGTTCTATGCGGGATACAGCGAAAAGTAAAAAAAAAAAAAGAATTACTCTCCACACAATCGACTCTATCCAGTCAAATAGCTAGACACCCGTGTATATACCGCGGAGGTTCAAGGTGTTTTCCGCATAGTAGAATCACTCAGGAGTCATAGAGAATCTAGAATTAAGACACTCCGTTCTCTACTTTTCGCCTAAATTACGAGCTAAGTGACGGGTTTTAACGCCACCTAGATAAACCAAAACGAAAAAGTACCTGTCGTGTCTTGAGGCACAAACGTGGGACTATAACGCGACAGGTTGAGTTCGATTCTCACTCCAGGAAATGTAGTAGTTTATTATTTTCTTTTCCTGGATTTAGTAACAAGGCGAAACGCGGCGTTGAGTTCCGCCACTCAGCACGCAATGCCTCAATTCGGCGGAAAGTGGGGAACGGAGTGTCTTAACACTAGGTTCTCAGGTTATCTCTGCCTACCCTGCTATATGCATACAGCGTCAAGCTAAAAAATAATAAAATTAATTTAAAAAATGGGGAAATAGATCAAAAAACAATAAAAAAACAGATTATTTTCTATAAAAAATATATTTCTAATACATAAATTACTCTCCAGGCCACACAATAGACTCTATCCAATCTAAATAACTAGACACTCGTGTATAGACCGCGGGTTTGCCTGACTGCGCGCAGCGACGTCCGAACGAGGTTATACCGACGATGTGGAATATACATTTGTTGGACTTGGACGCTACTTGGAGCGGTGAACCCGAATCTCCCTGTAAATATACTTGATTAGGGCTATGGGTTCATAGTTGAAAGTTTAATTTCATTTTTTTTTCATTAAATTAGGACATTGATGCTGTAGATGATATCACATTGAATGGAACCCAGCGCCACATTTTGTTTTACCAGACCGTAAAAAAGAAACTAAAAATCCTTGAGCCCAGTCGTCTGTTGAGGCACAAGCGTGCGACTGTAAACACGACAGGTCGTGGGTTCATACTCACTCCAGGAAATGAAAATAATATTTAGTATTTTCGTTTCCTCGCTTTGGTAACAAGGCGAAACGCGGCGTTGAGTTCCGCCACTCAGTACGCAATGTCTCAATTCGGTGAACAGTGGGAAACGGAAATGTTAAAAGAGAACGTAGTGTCTTTGTTCCCTCTGCCTACTGTGCTATGTGTGGGATACAGCGTTAAGATAGAAAAATCTCTATTCTCTCTGCTCCTACTCACCTGGCAAGTATCCTTCCCACCTCTCAGCTCTCCGGCACACATTTGTGAATCAATAAAGCCTTGCCAATAACGTCCATGTGCGTCTGTCAGCAGAGGCTCACAGAAGTCATTCTGTAGAAGAGAAAGTGACACTTTCTGCAGTTCATTTGACACTTGCCTTGTAGCTGGAATAAAAAATGAAATTTTTAAAGAGAATAGAGTGTCTTAACACTAGTTTCTCTAGTTACATCTGTCTATCCTGCTATATGCAGGATACAGTGTACTTATATCAAACTTCACGTATTTATATCTATATATAAATACGTGAAGGATAAACTTTGGATCCATTTTTACGAAAATTACGCGGACGGAGGAGCATGAAACTTGGCACACTTATAGTTTATATAGAGAAGGAGTGCACAATGATTATATTTTCTAAAAAAAATGGATAAAAATATATTAAATTAATAAAATAAATGTTACACACACTACCATGGTTTGACATCCATGTTTATATAAAGTGACATGTACGTCACTACGCAATGTGTTATTAACGCATTTACGGGGACACTAGTATTTTTTAATTTCTTTATTACAATTTAAAGTATTTTTTTTAGAAATTCTTTGTCTTATATCAGAAAGAAGAGGTAAAAAGTCGCTTAAAATAATCTACCTGTATCATTAACTCCCTAACCAGTAGCAACTACATTCTTGTGTCCACCAAACAACGACTCGATACCCACTCCAGGAAATGGAATTTTTCATTTACTGGGTTTGATAACAAGGCAAAGCGCAGCGTGAATTCCGCCACTCAGCACGAAATGCCCTCAATTCGGTGGAAAGTGGGAAATGGAGTGTCTTAACACTACGTTCCATCTGCCGACCCTGGTATATGCGTGATACAGCGTGAAGCAATATATGTATGTATGTATGTACCTGTATCATTAACTCCCCAGCCAGTAGCAACTACATTCTTGTGTGCGCCGAAGTCTGGCTTCGTCCAGAGACAAGCCGGTCTGATGTCAGTCTCGAAGTCGACGTCTACGTTCAGCTCGAATAGTGCTATATCATTGTATTTTGCAGGGGACTTGTATTGAGGGTGCTTGTGCACGGTTTTTATGGGTACCTGTAAAAAAAAAATATTTTTTTTAACTTTACGCTGTATCCCGCATAAAGCAGGGTAGTCAGACGGAACCTGAGAACCTAGTGTTAAGACACTCCATTCTCTTTCAACAATTCCGTTCCCCGCTTTCCGCCGAATTGGGCATTGCGTGCTGTGTGGCGGAACTCAACGCCGCGCTTTGCCTTGTTACCAAACTCAGAAAATGAAAATACTAAACTTTACATTTCCTGGAGTGGGAATCGAACCCACGACCTGTCGCGTTTACAGTTAGACAGTCACGCTTGTGCCTCTACGCCACGACAGGCGTTACCTATTTCTGAAAGTTTATTAGATAAATTATATTTACAGTAAAAATACAGGTATAATATATTTTCTTTATTTCTTACGCAAGAGAGTCAAATTTAAATTTTCCTTCTTCAAAATCGGTTAAAAAGACAATAATTCAACTTACATCAACAGGACTGGCTCCATCTCTCACAGAGGGATCCAGGTTCTGGTCGCCAAGTCTGACGATAGACGGTATCCTGACTTTCATCCTGGGGTTCTCTGTGCAGTGTCCTGCGCTGAGCACGAATCGGGAACTGATCAGGCTACCACCGCAGTGGAACGCGTACTTATCTTCGAAGTCTATCCAGCCTATCGCTGCCTGGAAGGATTTTCGAAATTTATATATAAGTGCTGTTAAAAGAGAACGAAGTGTCTTAACATTAGGTTCACAGGTTCCCTCTGCCTACCCTGCTATGTGTGGGATACACCGTAAAGTTATACAAAAATATATGTATATATTAGTCCCTTTTTCCTGTTCCCCACTTACCGCCGAATTGAGGCATTGCGAGCTAAGTAATCCAACCGCGCTTTGCCTTGTTACCATAACGATGCCTGAATTCGGCGGAATGTGGGGAACGGAAGCCTTAATAGAGTAGCACGTAGTGTCTTAACACTAGGTTCTCAGGTTCCCTTGCTGTATGCGGGATACAGCGTGAAGATAAAAAGATATATTTTTCATAAGCTGCGGCTTTCGGTGAGTATTAAATATAAATATATAAATACAAATTCGAAATTGAATCGAATATAAATACAATCAAACTAAACCAACATTTGTGAGCAGGTAGTTTTACTAACTGACAACACTGATATTACTATGTTAACTTTTTGTTAGCTTCACGCCGTATTCCGCACATAGCAGGGTAGGCCGGAGGGACCTGAGAACCGACGTGTTGAGACACTTCATTCTCTTTCAACATTTCCGTTCCCCACTTTCCGCCAAATTGAGGCATTGCGTGCTGAGTGGCGGAACTCAAATCGCGCTTTTACCTTGTTACCGAAGCGATGAAATGAGAATATTAAATATTATTTAATATGTTCATTTCCTGTAATGTGTTCATAGCCCACAACCTGTCGCGTTTGTAGTCACGCGCATGTACCTCAAGACACAACAGGCGTACTACCGCCATGCTTATGGTAATTGACGATTCAAAATTGTTATGGCATTTGAAAACTCTCTCACCATATGAGGAAACTCTCCTTGAGTGGCATTTTCTCCGCCGACAATAAGTTGAACACCTGTATACTCGCATTTGGGGGCTGATATGGACATTGCCTCTGGATCAGTCAACAAAGGTATGAAGCCAACAGTCTGGATCACACTTTTGCTATATTCCTCACATTCTGAAAGTAGAGAAAGAATAGAGAACGGAGAACGGGGAAGTTTTTGTATAAAGATTAATGAGGTGGATTTATTATATTTAAATTATTGTCTCTTCCATATTAACGCCTGTTGTAGCGTAGAGGCACAAGCGTGGGACTGTAAATGCGACAGGTTGTGGTTTCTATTCCCATTCCAGGACAAGGATTTTTCCATTTTCTGGGTTTGGTAACAAGGCAAAGCGCGGCTCTGAGTTCCACCACTCAGCACGCGATACCTCAATTCGACGGTAAGTGGGGAACGGAGTGTCTTGACACTAGGTTCCCTCTGCCTACCCTGCTATATGCGGGATACACCGTGAAGCTATCAAGCTATTAAATTAATCAATCATTACATGTATTATTTATTTTGCAGCTAAACTATAAATTAACCGAATATAATATATATATATTTTTTACATTTCTTCACCAAAACATGGAAATGACATTATGTATGTTTTGGTAGGACAAAGTGGCGTTGAGTTCCGCCATTCAACACGTCATGTCTCAATTAGGCCGAAAGTGGGAAACGGAAATATTATGAGAACAGAGTGTCTTAACACTCGGATCTGGGGAAAACAGAGAATGAACTTGACAGTACTATCTGAGGCATTGTGTGCTGATTTGCCGAACTCTACGCCGCGCTTTAGCCTGGTTACCAAGGCCCAGAAATGGAAATACAACTTCTACATTTCCTGAAATGGGAAATGGGTGATACAACTTTGATTATTCTTTTTTATATGGTAGCTAGTGATATGAATGGTATATGTTCACTAATCTAAAGTATCCCAACGCATTATTATAAATTACTAGCTTTCCGCCCGCGGCTCCGCCCGCGTGGAACTCGGTTATATCGCGCGACATGGTAAGGAGTAGCCTATAGTCTTTCCGAAGGTTTAGACTATTTGTCAAAATTGGTTAAGTGGTTTAGGTGCTTTGCAAACTTTTATCACTATAAAAAGTATCCTTTTTTTCACTATAAAAAGTATCCTATATCCTTTCCCAAGTTCAGTGCTATCTTTGTACCGAATTTCATCAAAATCGGTTCAGTGGTTTAGGCGTGAAAGCGTAACAGACAGACAGACAGACAGATAGACAGACAGACAGACAGACAGATAGACAGACAGACAGACAGACAGAGTTACTTTCGCATTTATAATTTTAGTAAGGAAATTTACAATCTCTCATTGTAACTACAACTTTAAACTCAATGACCATGTCCTACTAGAAATAAATATTTTATGATGTACCTATACTTAGAGAGAAGTTTTTATATAAAGTTTAATTAATTCTTCTTTAAGAAGATTAGTAGTGTTGTAGGCTTATAAATATGAGTTATTATATTTATAAAGATGAGGAGTTATTATATTTTCTATACCAACGCCTGTCGTGGTGCAGAGGCACAAGCGTGCGACTGTAAACGCGACAGGTTGTGGGTTCGATCCCCACTCCAGGAAATGTAAAATTTAGTATTTTCATTTTTTGGGTTTGGTAACAAGGCAAAGCGCGGCGTTGAGTTCTGCCACTCAACACGCAATGCCTCAATTTGGCGTAAAGTGGGGAATGGAAATGTCGAAAGAGAATGAAGTGTCTTAACACTAGGTTCTCGGGTTCCCTCTGCCTACCCTGCTATATGCGGGATACAGCGTGAAGTTAAAAAAAAACAAACCTATACTTAAGTTAATGTTTCAAATGTAAGTGACGGTGTTATCTGTGTTTTTTTTGAGAAATAAATATCTTTAAACATAGCTAGTGCTTTTGATGTGGTCCCATTTGAATTTAATAAGGATGTGACGATTAGTTTTTGAGTTATCCGAAATAATAATTTTTTTTTCTCAAGTAAGTTATCTTTTTTTTATTACAATCATAAATCATTTGTTAGCTTCACGGTGTATCCCGCATATAGCGGGGTAGGCAGAGGGAACCAGAGAACCTAGTGTTAAGACACTCCGTTCTCTTACAACAATTCCGTTCCCCACTTTTATATAATTGTTCTTTCTCTTAATTGTCTTGTTTGTGTTCGGTAGGAGTGTTAAACGTCCTCCGTACTGGCTCTGCGACCACTATCATGTCAAAGACGAACCGCCAAATAATCTTATGATGTGTTCCGGTTAGCTGATGGCATATAAGTATATACATACATACATAGCTTCACGCTGTATCCCGCATATAGCAGGGTAGACAGAAGGAAACTAGTTTTAAGACACTCCGTTCCTCACTTTCCACTGAATTGAGGCATTGCGTGCTTAGTGGCGGAACTTAACGCCGCGCTTTGCCTTATTACCAAACCAAGGAAATGAAAAATTCCATTTCCTGGAATGGGAATCGAACCCACAACCTATCGCGTTTACAGTCGCACGCTTGTGCCTCTGCGCCACGACAAGTGTTAATATATAAATACGTGAAGCAAAAACTTTGGATCCCATTTTACGAAAATTACGCGGACGGAGGAGCATGAAACTTGGCACACTTATAGTTCATATAGCGAGGGAGTGCAGAATGATAATATCTTTTAAAATGAATGCCTAAAAAGTATATTAAATTAATAAAATAAATGTTACACAAACTACCATGGTTTGTCATCCATGTTTATATAAAGTGATATATCCAAGCTAAGCAGAACCCCTGCTCGGTATCGAGTTACGTCAAAATGTCTTAACCTTGTGAAATTTATGTAAAAAATATTTTTTTTAAGTAGGGAAGCGCTAAGAGAGGAAAACGAGACATTCTTACGAAAAACAGTGTGGGTCCGTGTGGCAGCCTGTGACAGTAAAGGCGATGGGATGTGGGTTCATATACATGAAGGGGAGTGATCATAATATGTTAATTTCTGCGTTATGGTACTAGAAAGTGCGGCGTTGAGTTGCGCTACTTAACACTCAATGTGGGTGGAAAGTCAAGCGATCGAAGTGTCTTGACACTATGAGAGATAAAGCGTGAAGCGGTTTTTTTTTTAAATCAACACTTACTCATGTACCGGAGCAGTATTTAGTATTGTAGTCCCATCTCTGCAACATACTAGTAATGCGCTACCGCTATGCTTGCAAAATGTAGGGTCGATCCGGTTAACTCTGAAATAAATAGAAAATAATAAAAATTTTGAAAAACATTATTGGAACGCAGCGAGACTTGAACCTGCGTCCTTTAGAAATCGTCCAAACATTTTGACCGCTAAACCATGCGATCTTATCCAGCTATGTAAAAATTCTTGTACCCTTGTATATATCTCTGTAGACCAGGGCTTCCTAAACTTTAGTCATTCACGAGCCCATTTATGATTGCGAGTTTCTTGACGACCCCATACAAATTGATAATTGGCCAAAATGGTATATATAAATATTTGACAATTGAAGTCGCGACCCATAGTTTAAGAAGCCCTGCTATAAAGAGATTTTTAGTGTTACACTAAGATTATTTCTTAGAAAAAATATATATATTTTTTTAACTTCACGCTGTATCCCGCATATAGCAGGGTAGGCAGAGGGAACCTGAGAACTTAGTGTTAAGACACTCCATTCTCTTTCAACAATTCCGTTCCCCACTTTCCGCCGATTATTGAGGCATTGCGTGTTGAGTGGCGGAACTCAACGCAGCGCTTTGCCTTGTTACCAAACCCAAGAAATGAAAATACTAAATTTTACATTTCCTGCAGTAGGAATCGAACCCACAACCCGTCGCGTTTACAGTCGCACGCTTGTGCCCCTGCGCCATGACAGGCGTTAAAAAAAGCGTTAGAAAAATTATTTGTTATTTTAATTTAGTTAATATGTAACGAGTCTTGAGGTATTCGTAGCAATTTTGCTTTATGATGCAAAATGCATGCAATGCATTATCTTCTTATTATTTAAATATATATATATATATATGTGATTATATTAATATTATATCTAACACCTGTCGTATTATGAGGCACAAGCGTGCAATTGTAAACGCTACAAGTTGTGGGTTCGATTCCCACTCCAGGAAATGTAAAAACTTAGTATTTTCATTTCTTCACGCTGTATCCCGCATATAGCCGCGTAGGCAGAGGAAACCTGAGAACCTAGTGTTAAGACACTCCGTTCTCTTACAACAATTCCGTTCTCCATTTTCCGTCGAATTGAGGCATTGTGTGTTGAGTGACGGAACTCAACGCCTTGCTTTGCCTTGTTACCAGGAAATGAAAATACTGACATTTCCTGGACTGGGAATCGAACCCACACGTGTCGCGTTCACAGTCGCACGCTTGTGCCTCACGACGCGACATGTTTTTTTTTTTTTTAATAAAAATACTTACTGAAAATCCTGTCTCGCTGATTGACATTTAGAGGCTTGTGTACATATACCGTTTGTTCTAGTATGACTTATAATACAGGATTCACCCTCTGGAAATAAAATTAAAAAATAAAATAAATATATATATATATATATATATATATATATATATATATATATATATATACATATATTTTTTTTTTCTAACTTTACGCTGTATCCCACATATAACAGGGTAGGCAGAGGGAACCTGAGAACCTAATGTTAAGACACTCCGTTCTCTTACAACGATTCTGTTCCCCACTTTCCGCCAAATTGAGTCATTGCGTGTTGTGTCAACGCCGCGCTTTGCCTTGAAAATACTAACATTTAATACATTAATGAAAATACTAACATTTCCTGGAGTGGGAATCGAACCCACAACCTGTCGTGTTTACAGTGGAAAGACAATTCAGTGGAAAGTGGGGAACGGAGTGTCTTAACACGTCGGTTCTCAGGTTCACTCTGCCTACCCTGCTATATGCGTGATACTGCGTGAAGATAAATTTCAAGTATTAACCAGGTTATTATTAAATACACTTGTAGATAAACATAACAATGGATGTAAACCGCAGACTAATTTGATTATAGCATAAGGAAATAATATTACTATTATTTAAGATTAAATTTAAATAATAAATAATATATTATATGATTCATATAACCACTAAAGATACATCTATTTTATTTATTAAGTTTTTTATTTTTAAAAAGCTACTTAAGAATCATTATTTAAATATTTAATTTTGGGCCTTTGTTTATTTATTTATTTTCTTTTGAGACATATAATCTATATAATGTCTATTTATGTATGTATGTATGTATGTATGTATGTATGTTTGTATGTATGTATGTATGCATGTATGTATGTATGAATGTATGTAAGTATGTATATAATTATGTATTTAGTTTGTATTTTTAATTAACATATATTTAATTTTTTAATGTAAATATCCTGATTAGTGCACCGCCTACCACTACTTTATACAACTCCTATATCCAAAGGTTGCCTGGAAGAGATCGCTTTAAGCGATAAGGCCGCCTTATTGTACGCTATTACTACTTCTATGTTATTTGTTTATTTGTGTGCAATAAAGAATATTTGTATTTGTATCTTCGTGGGTTTTTAGGAAATGATACGAAAATATCTAAGTATATTTAATATGGGGTAAACTATAAACGCGACTGGTTGTGGGTTCGATTCTTCGGGAGAATGATTATGGTTGGCTAAAACATACATACATACTTAGCTTCACGCTGTATCCCGCATATAGCAGGGTAGGCAGAGAGAACCTAGTGTAAAGACACTCCGTTTCCCACTTTTAGCTGGATTGAGGCATTGCGTGCTGAGTGGCGGAACTTAACGCCGCGCTTTGCCTTGTTACCGGAGCGAGGTAATGAAAATACTAAATATTATTTCATTTCCTAAAGTGGGAATCGAATCCACAACCTGTCGCGTTTACAGTCGCACGCTTGTGCCTTGACACGACAGGCGTTGTTTTAAAATCCTTACTAATATTATAAATGCGAAAGTAACTCTGTCTGTCTGTCTGTTACGCTTTCACGCCTAAACCACTGAACCGATTTTGATGAAATTCGGTATGAAGATAGAACTGAACTTGGTAAAGGACATAGGATACTTTTTATCGTGAAAAAGATGATTGAAAATGATAGAGGGGGTTGAAGTAGGGGATGAAAGTTTGTATGGAAGTTCCTTATTGTCAAACATAAAATCATGTAAGATTGTTTAACTGTTTACAACTTCACCACATAAACCACTTAACCAATTTTGACAAATAGTCTAGACTTTGGGAAAGAATATAGGGTACTCCTTATCATATCGCGCGATATAACCGAATTCCACGCGGGCGAAGCCGCGGGCGGAAAGCTAGTATTATATAAAATTTGTTTACAGAGAGACTCTCTTTTCGGCTCTCGGGCAGCGGAGGTCGTTAATGCGCAATTTAAAGTCGGTTTCTTTTTTTTTTGTTTAAATCTTGAAATTATTATAACGAGTGCCCGTTGACGCGCTAACAACGCGTTGGCTTTAGCAACGTATATGTCACTTTATATAAACATGCTTAACTTAATATATTTTTTATGCTTTATTTTCTTTAAAAGATTATAATTCTGCACACCCCTATATAAACTAAAAGTGTGCCAAGTTTCATGCTCCTCCGTCCGCGTAATTTCCGTAAAAAGGGTTCCAAAGTTTTTGCTTCACGTATTTATATATAGATATAATTTTGAACGAAATAGTTAAGCGAAAGCATGCCAAAAGATTGATGGTAGATTAGAATATTAGATTAGGTGGAACATGGTGACCTTTTCAGATATTGATTTTAGGGATAAAGTGTTTTTTTTATTTTTATCTTCACGCTGTATCCCGCACATAGCAGGGTAGGCAGAGGGAACTTGAGAACCACAGTGTTAAGACACTACGTTCTATTAACATCGTTCTCAAGGTGTTTATGATTTCATTCCCTGAAGTGGGGATCGAATCCACAACCTTCTTTCCCTGTGGGGGAACGGGGTCAGAATACAATTTCTCGCCGCCGCTGAGTAGCGTCCCGTAAGAGGCGGGTATCTCAGTAATTTGGTGGTAGGAGGTTCCTCCACCGACTGGCTCGCGACCACTCTCATGTCAAAGACGAACCGCTAAATATCTACACACTCTACCGCGAGTTTGACATACACTTTTATATAGATTGACATACACGTTGCTATGGTAACCCGTATTTTGAGTGACAAATGGGGAAGTTACTTACGATTTTGAGCGATGCCTTCATGGAGCAGCAGAAGACAGGTTAAAGCGAACAACATTATGTATGTTGTTCTTTTGATGATAATCTTAAATATATTTATATCTGTAAAAGAAAAAATAATTATTAATATTATTTATTACGTCCGCCGAATTGAGGCATTGCGTGTTGAGTGGCGGAACTCAACGCCGCGCTTTTTGCCTTATTACAAAAGAAATGAAGATACTAAATTTTACATTTCCTGGAGTGGAAATCGAACCCACAACCTGTCGCGTTTACAGTCGCACGCTTGTGCCTCTGCGCCACGACAGACGACAGGCTTCATTCGGCGGAAAGTGGGGAACGGAATTGTTAAAAGAGAATGGAGTGTCTTAACACTAGATTCTCTGGTTCCCTCTGCCTACCCTGCTATATGCGGGATACAGCGTGAAGTAAAAAAAAAATACATACATACATACATAGCTTCACGCTGTATCCCGCATTTAGCAGGTTAGGCAGAGAGAACCTAGTGTTAAGACACTCCGTTCTCCATTATTATTTATCAGAAAATATATTAAACGCCTGTCGTGGCGCAAAGGCACAAACGTGTGACTGTAAACGACAGGTTGTGGGTTCGATTCCCACTTCGGGAAACGTAAAACTTTAGTATTTTCATTTCTTGGGTTTGGTAACAAGGCAAAGCGCGGCGTTGAGTTCCGTCACTCAGCACGCAATGCCTTAATTCAGCGGAAAGAGGGAAACGGAGTGTTTTAACACTAGGTTTCCTTTGCCTACTGCGGAATACAGCGTGAAGCTATCAAGGTATTAAGGTTTTCTTTGTTTATACCTTTTTCCTCGTTTTCGTTCAGACGTGTTTTTAAAATTATCATTCATTACATATATTATTTATGTTGCAGCTAAACTATAAATTAATTGGATATTGTATATATATATATTTTAGCTTCACGCTGTATCCCGCATATAGCGCACATAGCAGGGTAGGCAGAGAGAACCTGAGAACCATAGTGTTAAGACACTCCGTACCCCACTAAAATAGAACTAATAATTAAATATCAAATAGGTATATGCGGCGTTGAGTTCCGCCACTCAGCACGCAATGCCTCAATTCGGTGGAAAATGGAGAACGGAGTGTCTGAACACTAGGTTCCCTCTGCCTACCCTGCTATATGCGGGATACAGCGTGAAGCTATGTATGTATATAGGTATATGGAGTATAAAGTATGAACATATACTTTAGCAGTAACGCTTTAACATAATTTGTTAACATTTTCCTTAAACAATGAAACAAAGTATAATAATATCTCAAGTGACTATTGGCGCAGTTAAGTGGAAGTTCGATTCCCATTTAAAGCATTTTTACCAGTTTTATGCTTTTCAGTACATACCTGGGTAGTCAGAGAGAATTTAGCCTAGACACCAGTGGCGAGTAAAGGTAAATTTAGATAAGCCGGTACATATATTTAAGGAAGCCGGTTATTTTTAGAGAAGCCGGTATATTTAGAGAAGCCGGTATATATTTAGGGATGTCGGTACATATATTTCAGGAAGTTGGTAATTTTTAGAGAAGGCGGTATATATTTAGGGAAGCCGGTATATATATTTAGGGAAGCCGGTATATTTAGGTAAGTCAGTACATATATTTAGGGAAGCCGGTATATTTAGGTAAGTCAGTACATATATTTAGGGAAGCCGGTATATTTAGGTAAGTCAAATAGCATATATTTAGGGAAGCCGGTATATTTAGGTAAGTCAGTACATATATTTAGGGAAGCCGGTATAGGATGTGAAGTGTATTTAGTAATTTCACTATCGAATTTTATTGATGACCGTTTTTTATCTCTTACACCTTATTGACCTTGTTGTTTGTTTGCACCCTATTTACAATTTGAAGTCCACATTTTCCTTATTTCTTTTTAGGTCTCATATTTGCATTTTAATAATGAAGGTAAGCCGGTGGGAACCGTGTAATATGGACGCCTATCCACTCGAAATTGCTTTTCGTCATTACTTGTCAAAGTAGTGGACCATACAGATAAAACACTCTTCTTTACATTAACCGTCAGAAGCCTCTGCCTACCCCGCTATATACGGGATACAGCGTGAAGTTAAAAAAAAAAAAAAAAAAGATATTACTTTTTGAAGTAGCGGAACTTAACACCGCGCTTTGATAACAAAAATTGTTACCAAAGTTGGAAACGAAAATAAATTCAAACATTACTTTTATAAATACTTTTTATGCATTATTTAAAAAAAATATTATCATTCTGCACTCCTCTATATAAACTGTAAGTGTGCCAAGTTTCATGCTCCTCCGTCCGCGTAATTTTCGTAAAAAGGGATCCACAGTTTTTGCTTCACGTATTTATTTATATATATATATATATATATACAGGTGAAGCTAATAAATGAATGTTAAAAACAAATACTAAAAAAATTGCTGATTTTTCGACCTGTTACTATGACCTTAACATTTGATAACCGGATAAGTTTATGTTTGTATGAAAAATTAGAATAAATATATATGTAATAGTTCCGTTTTATATAAATATAGTAAGATCCAACGCTAGTTTTTGAGTTATTCGTAATGACTTTGCATAATTTCAGGAATTCATCTCTTTCTAGAGATCCCCTACATTGTCCAAATTTTTTTTTTTAATTTCACGCTGTATCCCACATATAGCAGGGTAGGCAGAGGGAACCTGAGAACCTAGTGTTAAGGCACTCCGTTCTCTTACAACAATGCCGTTCCCCACTTTCAGTCGCATTGAGGCATTGCGTGTTGCGTTGGAACTCAACGCTGCGCTTTCTCTTGTTACCAAACCCAGGAAATGAAAATACTAACATTTCCTAGAGTGGGAATCGAACCCACAACCTGTCGTGTTTACAGTCGCACGCTTGTGCCGCTGCGCCACGACAGGCGTTACAAGCGTCCAAGGAACTTACATATCAAATTATAGATAATAAGAAAAATTAGTATAAATATATAAAATAATTCCATTTTATATACATTTAGTTAAATCCGACGTCAGTTTTTGAGTTATTCGTAATAATTTCACTTTGTGTATTTTATTGAAGCCAATTTTCTATTTTTGTTAAAATTTTAATTATTCAAGGGTAAAGTCGAAATATTTTTTTAATATTATTCGTGGTGCAGAGGCACAAGCGTGAGACTGTAAACGCGACAGGTTGTGGGTTCGGTTCCCACTCCAGGAATGTATTTTTATTTCCTAGGTTTGGTAACAAGGCATAGCGCGGCGTTGAGTTTCGCCACTCAGCACGCAATGCCTCAATTCGGTGGAAAGTGGGGAACGTAGCGTCTTAACACGTCGGTTCTCAGGTTTCCTCTGCGTACCCTGCTATATGCGGGATACAGCCTGAAGCTAAATATTAATTAAAACGAGAAATGAACCCACTACCATCTTAGCTTCATAATCAAATCATAAAACACATAACTACAGTAACTTTTACTATTGATATTATATAAAACAAATTTTATGGCGATTCTTCAATATTAGATTAAAAGAATTTAGTAAAAAGGGGTACAAAGTTTTTGCTTCACGTATTTATATATAGATTTAATAAAATCCAACGTTAGTTTTTGAGTTATTCGTAATTATTTCACTTAGTTGCATTTTATTAAAGTCAATTTTCTATTTCTGTTATTTTTTTTGTTATTCAACGGTAAAATTGATATATATTATATACAAATATTCATTCAAAATGGGAAACGAACCCACTACCACCTTAACTTCACAATCAAAGCATAAAAGACATAACTATTGTAACTTTTGCATGATTCTTCAAGATTTTGTCCTTTTCTGATTCATATAGCCCAAAATTTTTGACACTTTTGGCATAATAATATGTGTTCCTATGTAAGTAGGTGTACCACAAAACATATGTTTGAGATCCCTATCTCACCTACCTTCATAGTGGTACACCTACTATGCTAAAAGTGTTGATAATTTGGACCATATGAATCAGGTGAAGAATGAAATCTTGCAGAAATACCCTTTATTCGCAAGAATCATTGGGGATTCCCCGTTACTCATTGTTATGTTTGTCTTTCGACATTTATTTTGAAGCGATTTTTTTTTCTAACGTATAGAAATGCTGTTGACCCTATGGATCTTTACAGCGACACAGGGAGGGAGAGGGAAGAGGGTGCTCAGTCCCTGCGAAATGCAAGCGGTACACTATATGGCTTGAGAGGATGCCGACAAACGTCGTCACCTGCGGGACAAGGACCTCGGCTTGCGGGAGTCGTGCGGGCGGGGTAATTTTGAAGCGATTTTTGCTTTAAAATTTATGTTTTTACAGCTTAAACGAGAAAGAACGTACTACCTAGTGTCTAGACACTCCGTTCGCTTTTTTCCGCTCTAATTAGAAATGTTACCTGTAGAGTGAGAATCCTCATTTTTTAAATATGATCATTTTCCTGAGTGGAAATCGACATGATGGCCTCAATAATAAAAATTTGAAATAATATTTTTTACTTTATTGTTTTCATTTTAAGCTAAAAGCATAAATTTGAAAAACAAAAAATAGAGGAGAGAAGAGAGAAAAATTGTTTAAATAGCATCGCGTCTATGTCTGCTATTGTCTGATTGTAAACGCGACAGGTAGTGGGTTCGATTCTCACTCCATAAAATGAAAATATTAAATTATATTTAATATTATAATTATATTAAATCCTGTAATAGGTAATTAATCGCCTGTCGTGGCGACAGGCACAAGCTTGCGACTGAAAACGCGATAGGTTGTGGGTTTGATTCCCACTCCAGGAAATGTAAAATTTAGTATTTTTATATCTTGGGTTTGGTAACAAGGCAAAGCGCGGCGTTGAGTTCCGCCACTCAACACGCAATGCCTTAATTTGGTGGGGAGTGTTATGTGGGGAACGGAAATGTTTAAAGAGAATGGAGTGTCTTAACACTAGATTCTCTGGTTACCTCTGCCTACCCCGCTATATGCGGGATACAGCGTGAAGTTAAAAAAAACAATTTTTAATATTTTTATTTCCTCGCTCTGGTAACAAAGCAAAGCGCGGTGTTGAGTACCGCCACTCAACACGCCATGCCTCAATTTGGAAAGTGTGGAAGGGAAAAGTTAAAAGAGAACGTAGTGTCTTAACACTAGGTTCTCAGGTTTCCTCTGCCTACCCTGCTAAATGCGGGATACAGCGTGAAACTATGTATAATTTGTGTAGAAATAAATTTCTTACCTTTCTCAGAAGAATATAATATAATATATTATTAATTTTAAATCACTATTATTAAAAAAAAAACTATTTAATAATAAAATTATAATTTTTAAATTAAAATAAATATGTCTGTTCATATAAAAGACTTAATACTTAATGTCGACCGGTTTGTATCACGTATGTGGTTAATTTTTCTCTAAGAATAAGGCATTTTTCACACGAAGCAGGAGTCAGACTGCCGTGGCCACTGCATTGCTCCTCCCCCTTCCATCTGTACCGTCGAGGCTGGCAACGTATTTACAACTCCTCTGGTGTTGTAGATGCCTATGGGCGAAGGTAGCACATGGTGGATATTCCTTATGACGGACAAAGCGGTTTGAGTCTACATTCTTTATTCGCACAGCGAAACTATGGAACTCATTGCCGGCTACTGTTTTTCCTAAGGCATACAATTTAGGGGTCTTCAAATCAAGTCAATAGATTCTTTCTAGGCAAACGTGCATCATCGTAGACCGCATTAATGCTTACCATCAGGCTTTAAGGCGGTCAAACGTTAGCCTATCAACCATAAAAAAAAAAAACCACTCAATGACACTTGAACTTGAAAGAAGAAAGGTAGAGAACGGACTGTCTTAACACTAGTTTCTCTCTCTCCTGAATATTAAAGTATATCTATCGTATCGCAATGAGAGCCTAGCTGTTGTGTTGTAAGTTTGATTCCCGCCCTATGAATCTTTTTTATAGCATTACGCAGTATCCAGGGTAGGCAGAGGGAACTTAGTGTTAATACACTCGGTTCCCGACTTTCCGGCAAATTGAGACATTACGTGTTGAGTGGCGGAACTCAACGCCGCGCTTTACTTTCTTACCAAACCCGGAAAATGAAAATACTAAACTTTTACAATCATTCTACTCATCATTATATTTATATTATACTAGCTTTTCGCCCACGCCTTCACCCGAGTGGAATTCGGTTATATCGCGCGACATGGTAAAATCTTACATGATTTTATGTTTGACAATAAGGAACTTCCATACAAACTTTCATCCCTTATTTCAACCTCTTCTACCATTTTTGTTGCAATAAAGCGTATGGTATGTTCTTTCCCAAGTTCAGCTCCATATTCATACCAAATTTCGTCAAAACCGGTCAATAAACGGACAAGGACAATAAAGAAATATCATACAAACTTTCATCCCCTATTTTAACCTCTTCTACCCTTTTTTTCGCGATAAAAAGTATCCTGTTCACTTTTATCTTCAGACCGTATTTCATCAAAATCGGTTTAGTGGTTTAGGCGTAAAAGCGTAACAGGCAGACAGACAGAGTTACTTTCGCTTTTATAATATTAGTAAGGATGTTTCACTTTTTTTTTCTTTAACTTCACGCTGTATCCCACACACAGCAGGGTAGGCAAAGGGAATCTGAGAACCTAGTGTTAGGAACTACGTTCTCTTTCAACAAATCCGTTCCCCACTTTCCGCCAGTTTCACGTTAAAACGCTATATGTGAAATAAGCCTTATGTTAATTTCAAAACAGGATAAAGTGTTGTTATTACGTTCTCATGAGTCTATTGACCACAATAGTGGTTTTTTTTAGTACAAATCCAGTATTTCCATAAAGAAGTATGTAAGTTATTACGGGTTCGATTCTTTTTGCTTTAATTAACGTCACAAAAGGAGGTTCTCAATTCGATCGGTTTGTTTTATTGTCGCATAACTTTTTACTGGCTGATTCGATTTTGATGATTCTTGTTTTATATGATAGCTAGTGTTTTTGATGTGGTCTTGTTTGAATTTAGTAAAGATCTGATGAGTATTTTTCGAGTTATTCGTAATAATGTTGGTTTTTAGTGCGTTTTAGATGAATTCTTTTTTTACCTTCACGCTTTATCCCGCATATAGCAGGGTAGGCAGAGGAAACCTGACACCTAGTATTAAGACACTCCGTTCTCTTTCAACAATTCCGTTCCCCACTTTCTGCTGAATTAAGGCATTGTGTGCTGAGTGGCGGAACTCAACGCCGCGGTTTGCCTTGTTACCAAGCCCAGGAAATGAAAATACTAAGCTTTTATATTTCCTGGCGTGAGAATCGAACCTATAACCTGTCGGGGACAGTCGCACGCTTGTGCCTCAAGACACGATAGGTATTGTTTCTTAAATACTGCCATCTGTAATTTATTACTTGTACTTTGATAAGACTTTAAAGTAAACTTTAATATTAATATAATAAGAATCCAACAGATGGCGTCATATGATCATTTTAGACTTTTTACCCGACTGTCAGAGGAGGGTTATGTTTTTCGCGCGTATCATGTATGTTTGTAATATTCTTTATTACCTCATATCTTCCAAACCCCTGGATTGAATTATATAATTGTGGTGACGTTAGATAGGTATTGATACTCCAAGTGTTCTTAGATATATGACGTCACGTTTAATTCAATATGGCGCCCTCTAGAGGCAAGTACGTCATGAATAAAAACTACACTGTAGTATGTAGTATGGACTGACATTGACCACGAGCGAAGACACAGCTAAAATTATAATTTTTTTTTTCAAGAGGCAAAAGGTTTATGAAATGAATATATTTATTAAAAAAAAAAAAAACAAAAATAATTTGTATGAATTCGTTGTTAAAATATCTATTTTGATATTTTTTTATGATAATATTTGGAGCAGGGTCACTAAAAGATATTATACGAATGCTCAGTTTCTTATATTCTTTATTATGATCGGTTTTGTTGTAATATTTTTATACGCGACAGGTTGTGGGTTCGATTCCCATTCCAGGAAATGTAAAACTTTAGAATTTTCATTTCTGGGGTTTATCTTCAGGCAATATGTTGGAGTTTCTAATCCGCTCGCACATAATGCCTCATTGTGAAAAGTGAAGAACAGTAATCTTAACCTCAGGTTTCTGTAAATCTTATATAAATGTGAACATGCCAAGTATGAAATTACTGAAGAAGAGCAAACTCTTTGCACGCCGTATGTGTCATGACAATCTCAGGATACCAGTGAAGACACTGAAGAAGACAAAACTACTGCATAAAGCATGACATGTGGTGTAGTGTGGGACAAAGTGTAAGAGGCTGAAGAGAGGCGAAGCCTGCAAAGCAACACCAGTGACATATTGGACATAAGTATCAGAGAAGCATGAAATGCTCTGCATAAACTGACATGTGTGGGACATAGAAGTGCCAAAGTACTGAAGAAGGCAAAACTCTACATGAAGCCAGCATGCATGTGGGCGCAAGAGTATGAAGAGCCTTCAGAAAATGAAACTCACTATAGAAAACTCCACATGTGTGGGACATGAAGTGTAGAGTGCTGAGAGGAGAACGAGAAACTACTGCACATAGAAACATGACATGTGACGTGTAGGGACGCGGGGGAGTGTAGGGGAGTGCTGAGAGAGAGGCAAACTACTGCATAAAACATGACATGTGACGTGTAGGGACGCGGGGGTGTATCATGGGAGCGCCGAGAGAGGAGGAACGAAAACTGCTGCACATAGAAACATGACGTAGCGACGTGTGAGGACGCTGGGAGTGTAGGGGAGTGCTGAGAGAGAGCAAAGACACGGGGATACGGTTGTTTAAAAAATTTCTCATCTTACCACTTATATAACGGTTGCATATTATACTTCTCAAGTGGCAATTTGTTTTTTAAGTTAATGACAGATGCAATGTATCTGTCAGCTTAAGAATATTCTGCTTGTATAACGGTACGTCATTTTTATAAAGGTCATATTTAAATTAAATGTCCATTTTGTTTGTCTGTGAGAGAATAATATAGGTATTAACAAATAGAAGGGTTATATGTATTTTTTATTTTTAGCGTCACGCTGTATCCCCTGCAGGAGTAGGCAGGGACCTGAGAACCCTGAGTGTTAAGACACTCCGTTCCCCACTTTCGCGCTGCTATGCCTCGTTACCAAGCCAGAAACGAAAATTTTACATTTCCTGGAATGAGATCGAACCCACAACTTGTCGCGTTTACAGTCATTGCGCTTGTGTCTCTGCGCCATGACATGCGTTGATGATACCCACCTATTAATACACATCAGAAGAATTAGCTATCACATAAAAAAGATCATCAAAAACTTGTTCGCAGTAATAAGTTATGTTTTTTTTTTTTTTTTATTGACTTGGACGGCAGACGAGCAGAAGGACCACCTGATGGTAAGTGGTTGCAACTTCGCCCATGAACATCTGCAACACCAGAGATGTTTGTAGATGCGTTTATAACCTAGAGGATACTGATGGAAGGGGGACAATGCTGGTAGTCACTATCAGAACCACCACATTTTTGGGAAAGGATAAGGTAGGAAGGAAAATCTGGCTTACATGCCATCGAACCAGGAACACATCATTAGATATTTGGCGGTTCGTGCTTTGACATGATAGTAGTGTGAGCCAGTCGGAGGACAGAGCCTCTACCACCTAACAAAATGTTAATACTCATGCAATAGCCACGTAAAAAAATGAGTGGTATTATATATCATATAGCAGGGTAGGCAGAGAACCTGAGAACCGACGTGTTAAGACCTCCGTTTCCTGCTTTCCGCCGAATTGAGGCATTGCGTGCTGAGTGGCGGAACTCAACCTTTGCCTTTACCTTGTCACCAAACCCAGGAAATAAAAAAGCTTCTATGTTTTGAGGTTATTTAAACAGAACAGGTATAAAGTAGAGATCCTTGAGGTACACCTGTTGATCTCTGGGATGAAAATCGAACTGGTTTTTGATTGTTATCTCTAAATATAGTTTAAAGTCACATAGACAGCGATGATTGAAATAGATTTGTATACAGATTTATTTTAATGTTGATAAAAACTTATATGAGATTTTATCAAAAAGCTTTGAAGTTTGTTTGGTGGTAGAGGTTCGTCCTCCGTCTGGCTCGCGACCACTATCATGTCAAAGACGAACCGCGATATCTTATGATGTGTTCGGTTCGATGGCATATGAGCCAGGTCTTCCCCATTCGCACCCATCCTTTCCCCAAAATGTGGTGGTTCCGAGGCGGAATACTACATTGTCCTCTCTTCCATCTGTATCTCTAGAGTTTGGCAGCTACAATATCTCTGGTGTTGTAGATGTTCTGAGCGAAAGAGTATCCACTTACCATCAGATGGTCGCTTCTGCTCGTTGCCATCCGTTATCCATAAAAAAAAAAAAAAAAAAGTCCATTTAGTAATCTTTATTCCAAATTGTTCTACTTTCAATATCAATGTACCCAGAATATATATTGATACGTTCCTCAATTCGGCGGAAGAGTGGGATACGGAGTGATATAACACTAGGTTCCCTCTGCCTGCCACTGCTATATGCGGGATAGAGCGTGAAGCTATGTAATAGCAATAACATGTATGTTTCTTCACTTGCAGTGTTTTTAGTAGAGATCTAGGAGACTTTAATAATATTCTTGCGATACTACATTAAATTTTTGCCAGAAATTGTTGATTTTTAAAAAAAATGAAAACCGTGTTTATATAAAATGCACTGAAAAGTAACATTATCAGAATTAAAAATCAAAATATTCTTTATTCAAGTAGGCTATTAAGCACTTTCGAATCATCCAATTTACAAAGGTGTCAGTCGTGTCAGTCCCTAACGGAACGGAAGCTACAACCGGAGAGGAAGGCAGTTCTGGAGAGAGCAGGTAACAAACTCAACAGTTGCTCTTTTCAAATAAATGTTATAAGAATTGTCTGAATAACTCAAAGCTATTCTTCAGATCTTAACTAAATTTAAATAGGATCGTCTCTAACTAAGCTATCATAATATAAAAGTATCATCAAAGTGCACCTGTCTGGCGCAGAGGCTCAAACGTGCGACTGAACACCTTGAAAGGTTGTGGGTTCGATTCCCTCTCAAATATAAGAATTTAGTATTTTCATTTCTTGGGTTTTGGTGACAAAGCAAGAAGTGGCGGTGAGTTCCGCCACTCAGCGTATTGCCTCAATTCAGCGGAAGCTGAACAAAATTGTTGTAAAACAACGGAGTGTCTTAACACTAGGTTCTCAGGATTCCCTCTGCCTGCTATATGCGGGATACGGCGTGAAGTTAAAAAAAAAAGTCATCAAAATTGGGTCACCCAGTAAAATGTTATGGGGTAACACATAAAAAAATACAGTCGAATCGAGAACCTCCATTTTTAAAATCGATTAAAATGATTCTGAAATATTGCTCCAAGCCTCAATGTGATATCATTAAACGTAATCTTTAAAGATATACCATTATCAGTGATGAAAGAAAAACACTAAAAGTCTTTCTGGTTAAATGATTGTTTCCATTTGTTCTTGATTCGATTTTTGATCTAGAACAAATATTAGTCAATATATGACGATATTGGTTATTAAAAGGTAAGAGGACATCGTGCGTGTGTCACAGTATGTGACTGTAAGCGCGGTGGTTTTGGTTCATACACATGAAGGGTTGAGGATTGCGTAAGACAAAGCGCGGCGTTGAGTTCCGCCATTTATCACGCTCTGTCTCGAGTTCGGAGGACAAGTAGAACAGTGTCTTAACACTACTCGTAGAGTTCTCTCTGACTACCTGCTATGCGGGATACAGCGTGAAGCGGTCACTGTTCCTTCCCTTTCCCTCTTTTAAGGCCTTCAATTTATAATAAAATAGACAACATAATATTAGGATCATAAAACACTTCAAGCCTGTCGTGGCACAAAGTTAGGAGAGTGCGTCTGTGAACGCGACAGGTTGTAGGTTCGATTGTTCTATACCGAAACTGAAATGTTGAAGAAGAGAAAGAAGCTGGCTAAAAAGTACACCCAGCGAACTCCCGTTTCGCCGCAGATCTTCGTTTTATGTAACATTTCGTTTGGTGATTAAAAGATGAACGAAAAAATTTTTTTGTTTTATATTTGAAAAGGAAAAAATTTTATTTCATTTCACAATAGTAATGAATTCATTTAGATTAAAAATAAATTAAGTGTTATTGTAGTTGAACTTCTCTAAGTGAATGAAAAAGTGAATACAAAGTAAATATTGAATCGAATCGTTATACGTGTCCACCAAATCATTCGTTTTTCATTGAAATTGCTTTCTTTAGTAAACCATTTTTTGTTTTTTTGGTCTGACGTTAACACAAACAAAGCGGATGGTTTTCCAACTCGTGAACACGCAACGTATAACTGCCCATGTGAAAAACAATGATTTTCTAAATTTATCCCGCAAACACTAAGCGATTGGCCTTGCGACTTGTTAATTGTCATTGCGAACGCAAGGCGAACTGGAAATTGCAATCGTTTGAAGTCAAACGGAAGATCAGTCGGAATCATTGGTATTCGAGGAATACATACATTTTCACCTGCGTACTTTCCGTTAATAATGGTTGCCTCAATCAAATTCGGCATAAGTCTTTTTACCGCAAGTCGAGTACCGTTGCAAAGTCGCGGTGGATTCAAATTACGCAATATCATAATAACTGTACCAACTTTGAGTTGCAAGTTATGTGGTGGAAATCCTGGTAACTCGAGAGAGTTCAAAAACTCCGTTGGATAATGTACTACATCATCGGGATTTGTTATGGAATCAACGGATTTGTATGTCACCAAATCGCCATCGATTTTTGATTGAATGGTGAAATTCAGTGCGTGTACATCATTATTCTTTGCGGCAAGAATTGCTCGTTGACTTAACCAAGCATAATTCTGATAATTCTCACTAATGTTTGGAAAAACATTTTCAATAAGAGCTAGTTGAGAGTCTACAAATCGGCAAAAGTCGTTGGTAAGAGTAATTAATCCAGATGTCGCATCAACTGTGACTTTTCCATTTCCAACAGCTAACAATTGTTTTGAAAATTGTGCAGCACTTTGATCATTTTGAAGTTGAACTCTCATATTAGTGGTTAGCGATAACGTTTTTACGTTATTCCATAAAGGTGATGCCTTCAGGCAAGCATTCAATTCATCTGCAGGCGTTCCACGGGGAATTACTGGCAACGTCTGCCTGAAATCGCCTGCCAACAATATCATTAAGCCACCAAAGATGTTGTTATTTCGCCGAAGATCCTTCAGTGTGAAGTTAAGTGCTTCAAGTGATTTCTTATGTGCCATTGTGCACTCATCCCAAACAATGAGCTTGCATTGCATCAACAATTTTCCCATTGCACTGGATCGTGAAATATTGCATGTTGGAGTATCAATTGTGTTTAAATTGAGTGGCAACTTAAGCGCAGAATGTGCAGTACGACCGCCATCTAGAAGAGTCGCCGCAATTCCAGATGATGCTAACGCCAAAGCTATGTCACATCTTGATCGAATAGTGGCCAAAATCAATGAAATGACAAATGTTTTCCCTGTTCCTCCAGATGCGTCCAGGAAGAATAGACCACCAGTATTATTGTCCACCGCTTGCATTAATGTTTCGTATACTTGTTTTTGCTGTTCATTCAGCAACAGCACATTATTTTGAACGAATTCCTGCAATGTTGATACATTGTATAGCAGCTCTGGATTTAATTCTTGGTTGAATGCATCGTGGATCGATCGATTTGGTGCAATGATTCCTACTTCAATCAGTAGCTTGTTTGCAATAGTCAAACATTGATCCTCAATCAGAATCAATCCTTCATTGTAGATTTCATCGGTTATTTGCATGTCAGGATTATTCGTTTGAATGCGCAAGCGATGCAAGATATCTTCACATATGTCATCTTTGTATTTGTTCCATAACTGAATTGGTTGTGATTCACTGAATTGGTTGTGATTCACATGTTTTCCACATGTGGTGATGATAATTGCGAACAGCGTTCGTATTTGGTACGCATTTGATGAAACAACTGAATCCGCAAGTGTTAAATCCCAATGAGAATCGTTCTCTAGCAAACCCAATAGTTGACATGCTTCTCGAAAAGTTTGGCATTGGTGGTCATTCACAGTTTTCAAATGCGCAAATGATTTTGGTCCACGTACATTTACTAACAGCAGTCGCAAATAAAAACATTCATCATTTCTAGGATGAACAGTATACATGCGACCTAGTGCATCACTGGAAAACACCTGTGGCCAATCTGGAACTGGGGTTCCTTGTTTGCGACGTTGGAATTTCTTTGTTGATTGATTCCAAGTGTAATACTTGGGCATTTCAACGTACATCAGCGTCGCTGCGAATGGATCTGCTTCACACATTGCAAAGAAGCTAGTCAATGTTGTCGATGGTGATCTCTCAGCTCGTTGTGCTGCATTAGCCTCAGTGAAGTAAACTCTTTGACCATTTTCCAAATGCACTGCTAAATGTACAACTGTGAGATATCTTTCATGAATTAGAAATGAAAATAATCGCCACAGTGCTTCATTAGTACTGACGTATCTGCCCATTTGGAAGTTGCTGATTTCGTCATTCGCATTTTCCGACGCAATACCAAACACAGCCATGTCGCTGCCTTTTGTGACGTACTTGCACAAATATTTGATTGATTTGGCCGAATGACAACTCTCAACGTTTGCATGTGTTTCGAAAATTCGTGATAGCAGCGGGCAATATGGTACAATGAATTCATTTCCGATCTCAATCTCTTGATTTTTAACTTTAACTTTGATAGTTCGACCATTATCTTCTTTTGAACGCCGACGATAAACTGGATATCCATCGTTCCCTGTAACTGTTTCAGCAACTAACGGTCGCGGATATCGTTTTGTGCACTTTCCATCAGCCATGCAAGGCGATAATGGATTTAATGCACCGCACGGTCCATGCACCATCTGTGTCGTCACAATGTCGTGTAGATGGGGATCAGTGACTGGATCAGGAATTTCAGCTGATATGATGTCATCCACTTCATTTGAATGTAATTTGTTCAGCAACCAAATTAGGATATGAGCATGCGGTAGTCCACGCTTCTGCCATTCCACCGAGTACATAACAACGTGTGTCACCAAAAACTCGATACTTAGTAAGCACATCCATCATAACCTTGAGTTTTTGTTGAAATACTCTGGCGATTATGTCATGGCGATCTTGCGGTTTCTGACCCGGTTCCAACTCACGTTCAATTTCCATCCACTTCGGATTGCATGTGAACGTAATAAATAAATCGGGAGTTCCATAATTTCGCACGTATGTCATAGCGTCTTGAGCGTATTCATGCATGTGGCGTGGGCTTCCGATATAAGATGATGGGAGAATCGTCAGACGTCCAACACTCTCAACATCACCATCTGAATGAATAGCATCACGCAAGTGTATATAGTCCTCAGATCGTAGCTTTGCCTGATTGAATCGGATGAACGCTAAACGTTCTGTCTCGACTTTGACATACATGTCGACAGCGAATTGCTGGAATAGCCGACGGCACTTCAGAATGACATTCTCCTCATGTGTACGAATCATCATACGATACGCATAGTAATTCATTGCGCTTAGATTTTTATTCGTTGATATGCCTGAAAATGCAAAATTAAATGAATTGTTAATGGAAACCAATAATAGCAATAATTAGTGTGTGAATATTGTACTTGTAATTGGATCGAACATCTTACTTGTAATTGGATCGACCATCTTCAACGTGATATCGTATCCGTCTTGCCCTTGCCAATAAATGATTGGATATTGTAACGCATCGTACAAACGATGTGTCTCGTTTACACGATGCATGATATTGCTTCTTCGCTGAACGACAATGTCTCGCGATTTAGTTGGATCGCCAACAATAATTGCAGCAACATCATTAACGGTGGGTGCATTGAATCTTCGCACATGTTCACCTGTTGGGGTACAATCCGCTCTTATGACAAATTTGTGCGTATCCGATGGCATTCGTTCCAATGCTGTTTTGAACATATTAACCACAGCGTTATTAGCGTGAAAAAATGCTTGCAACTGTTCAATAATTCGTCTCTTTAACTGTTCTGTTCCCTGTATATTGCACCGCACATTCAGCTGATCCACCATCGACGAAATGAAATATATTTGCAGAAATTGATGCGGTTCATCTGGTGTTGGCACCATTGAACCATGCAAATGATATATTTGTCCTTGTATCTGTAATTGCAAACAATCATTTGTTAAAGAATATGGTGTAACTTTTGATCATATTGTGTTGTATCTTTTACCTTGCAAGTCGGCATGAAGCCGCCTTCTCGAATGATATTAGCTCAAGGAAGTCGTAAAGCAATGTTGTATTCAAAGGATGTGTTTGAAGAAAAAGTAGGCTGGAATCAGGATCATTTCCATCGAACAATCGCTTTCAGTGGCTGTGGTGGTGTAAGTAATGGATCAGTTTGACTTTTCACTTGCGCAACTGTCAACCATTTCTCTTTTGAACTTTAACGCATTTGCAATATCGGCATACAGTCGTCATTGGTCCAATATCTAAATTTTCATCATCACTGTAGTTCGCAATTAGGATCATATTGAATGCCAAAACGATTGTATGATGCCAATAATCTTCGTGTGCTCACGCGTTGTCTCAATCGTGCATTTTTCTCTTATTATATTTTGTCTTTCTTCGCTTAAGTTCTGTAGACCACACTTGTTGCTGACTTGCATGTCTTGTGCGGCGGCCGATGTTCGCACGTCGTCCTCCTAGGCATTTTGGGCTATGGACAGAGTGGTGAACCCCAACCTCAAATGCACGATCCACATAATTTACACAGTTCAACACCTTAAAGACAAATACCTGCTGTTAGAAATTGAATAAAAATGTACACAATACACTTGATTGATTTGATGGTTTCAATTAAAATATTGAAACAGGTAACTATTTTTTTTTTTTTTTACTTTTTCATTATTTCACAGTGTACACAATACCGGTTTGTCACATAAGAATTAACTGATAAGAAAACAATAAAAGTAGCTGTCGAAGCAGTAGTAATGCACCGACATATCACTTAAAATATTGGTTTGTAGTACATGGCGCTGTATTTAAAATGATTTTCCCTATTTTCCCGCTTTTCTATTGAAATTTTTCCTAGATTTTCGTTGTTTATAAACCTCCACGGGCCAGACCTTTCAACGGTAAAACCATTGAAATCGGTTCGTGCGTTCTGGAATTATATCGTCAGGAAGGGAAAACCCGACTTATTTTTATATAGTAGATGTTTTATTGCAACTAACATATGTAATATCAGATAAAGAAAAATATTTATATAGACTTAGCATCGTGTTGTAATATATACATTTACAGTTATCGTATGCATTTGCGTGATGTAGTTCTCGTATATAAGTATTTCAATATTTGCACTTATATCAACGAAAAATTATACCTACTGATAATCAATTTATGCTTTTTAATTAAAACTATCTACAACTAGAAACCAGAAAAATCTCTTTAACAATCCATAGTTAGAAGAAGAGAAGCTTAGAGCAGTGCCCGGAGACTTGCGACCCAAGGGTAGCCGTAAGGGGCCGCTTTAGTATGTAAAAATGATTTTGAATACATCCTACCAATGCCGACTTAAAAATATTATTATTGCTAGGAATGATAGTTCTAAGCAGGATGATATCTTTTAGTAGATTAAAGAGAGATTTCGCTTTAATACCTCTCCTACGTCTACTATTATTAACTCTAAACCTATTCTTGGTCAAAATATTTTTAAAAAACGTATAAAAAATTGCACGTAGCAGGACTCGAACCCGTACTGTAATAAGCGTATAAGAATTTCGATACAGCTGAATAAGAATGCATAGCTTTTAGGTGCTAATAAGGCGTTAGCTTAGTCGTGTCTTAGTCCTTTTTCTAAGAGGCGCGGGTTCGAGTCCCGCTGCGTTTAATTTTTTTATACATTTGCTAAAAATGTTTTTCGTTTCCTAAGTGCGTAAAACACTGAATTATCGAAACTATTATTGGTCACTTCATTGGTAAGTTCGAAGAACTTGTTTAATTTGAAATGAATAATTAACGAATTAAAACATAATTGTTAGACTATTTCAAGGTTTTCAGTACACTTAAACAGTCGTGCTACGAATTGTAATTATTTACGCGTTACAAACAATACCGTGTGTCGCGACTTATGAATATCTACATATTTATATATATCGTCTTTTATGTGAACTCCCAACGTGCAAGCAAATATATACCTAATAAAGAGAAAATACCTAATAAAAAAAAATACACTAAAAAGGAAAAATTAAATTAAAATTTTCTCGTCAGATCTTTGCAAAATTTATATGAAACCAGTCCAGGTGCACTAATTATCACTAGTGTCCCCGTAAATGCGTTAATAACGCATTGCGTAGTGACGTATATGTCACTTTATATAAACATGTATGTCAAACCATGGTAATGTGTGTAACATTTATTTTGTTAATTTAATATACTTGTAATGCATTATTTATAAAATATTAAAAAAGTATTATCAAAACAAAAATGTTTTTTCATAATTTGTGCCTGTATTCAAATATGTTTTTCTTTTACCCCGTTATATTAGAAAAAAGCGTAAAGTAGTATACTCGTATACTGTAACACGTTTTCTGTTAGCTAAAACTAAAAAGTTTCAGTTAATTTTCCAAATAATTTATGCTTTAGGATAGGCAGAGAGAACCTATTGTCAAGTCAAGACATACCGTTCGTTCCGTCCAACCAACATACATATTCTTTAAGCAACATATGTGGGTAATATTAAAAAGAACAGTGCAAAAATAAGCATTACAAAGCACAATCATGCAGATATGCGTGTATTAAATATTATGTTAAGCTGTAGAGACTTCTGACTTGCGCATCCTCGTTCGTAGTTTTACTTATCAATTGTTTACAAATTATTACATTCTTAATGACACCTATCTGTAATGGAGATCTTAATTACTTAAATAAATGCTTGCTAATTGTTACATAGAACTCAAAAAGTAGAAAATCTGGTTTTAAATCACATACATACGTAGGTATAGAATAAAATATATGATTTGTTATTATTGTACTAGAAAATTAAAAAAATATAGTGATGTACAAAAACCTAATTGTATCAAGATCTAAAAGAAATATATATCATGAAAATGTCTTTCATTAAAGTTAGAAATTACTACTCAATCTTAGGATTCCTCTGGATTAATCTTCAAATGAGACTTTAAAAAAATATTTACATAATTTAGATAACTTTTATAATATATAAGAAATAATACAGTGTCTTAGTTTGCGTAGTCTATAAATCCTAGACGTCCCTTATTTCCTCTTGACGGAGGTATTTAGGATAATCCTCCCGTAATGCTTATATTGCCTAATGTCAAATTTCATGTCAACCTTGCCTAACGTCAAATTTCATGTCAAATTTCAGCCGTCTGTAGTCAGTAGTCGCCTGTACGTTGTCAGTCAGTCACTCAGTAACGCAAGCGTTTTATATATATTATAGAATAAGACCCTTAGGACCGCTTAGGTAAAATTGTTATTATAATTGTGTACTTAGATTACCGAAACGGAACATGATCAGCGACGAACACGTAGTTGAGGGAGTACATCGCAGCGAACAGGTTTGGGATGCACAGTAGGAACAATGCGTAGCGCTGGTACAGGCCGAAGTGACCCAGCTCACTAAGTGCCAGCTCCAGGGCCTCATTGGAGTCCTTTAAGGCCTTCGCTTTCGCAGAGTCCACACTTCTTCTACCTTCAACATTATTTTTGGAATCTTCCAAGTTACTATCACGTGCCATATTTCTATTTACGTGTTATATGCTATGTGTTAATTTATTTTGTTTCATCGAACTGGTTTGTTCAATATTTGCATAGTTTTCCTTAACTTTTATAAATGCTATTTTTTATTAAAATGTTTTTTTCGATACTAATGTATACTTTGATTTAAATTCACTTAAATTTTTGAATGAAATTGCGTTCGGACGCGGACTTTTATCGATAAATTAACATTAAGATAATCGGAGAAAGCACGAGGAGACACACTCGCGGCTGCGTCGCCTTGCCGGCATATCACACCTGATACTGAACTCGCACGCGCAGGTGTAAACGAGCCTCGCGTTATCGACACTCAACTATTGTTTATGATTACTTTATTTACTTTACAATTTTAATAGATATTTTTATTTTTGTGTATTTTCGACTAATATTTTTTTTTTCAGTTTAATGCCTTTACCGGTAAGCAATCGTAGAGAATCTCATCCGTCTTTCATTTCCCGCTCGAACTCATTGGATGTTGATGACGAAATTCAACACTACACTTTATCTTGACAGAGCGGGGAAATGAAAATAATTTAAATATAAACATTCCCTCGAGATGGAATCGAACCATCAAACAGTAGTGTCAGAAGCTGTTCCACTCACATACTACGATGGTATTTAATTTGTCTAATTAAGTTTAATCTTACCATAATTGAATTACCTATATATATTATAGTGTACATGGATCTGACATTATAAGGAGCTATAATGGACTTTATAACTTAATTTCTTGGTAAGAAATACATATTGTACTTTTTTTACTTTTTAGTAAAATTATAGTTAATAGTTTTTAGAACTATTATTTGTTTTTTTCTATAGCTAGGTTTTAAATAAAAGCGTGCCTTTTAATTTTTTTTTGGAAAATTCAAATTAATCCGGCTTCTCAATGTCATATAGTTCATAAGGTATATAGATTGATAGAGTAGGATTACTTATATTCCAAAATAGACATTAATCAATTATAAATAACTATTAACTACCCAGGTCTTTCGTGGCGCAAAGGCACAAATGTGCAACTGTAAAAAAGTCAGGTTGTGGGTCGAATTCCTACTCCAGGAAATAAAAATATTAAATTTATAATAATTTATATTCAGTGTTTTCATTTACTCGCTCTAACAAGGAAAAGTTTGGCGCTGAGTTCCGCCATACAGCACGCAAAGCATCAATTCGGCGGAAAGTGGAAACATGTTGAGACGACAGAGTGTCTAAATACTATATTCTCAGGTTCCCTCTGCCTATCCTGCTATGTGCGGGATACAGCGTGAAGCTAAAAAAAAAACAAGATAACTACTCGGGAACTTACAATGTTGAAAGGTATGTAGTATGTGAAAGCGTGCAACGTGCAAGTAAAAATAATGTAGGTCATATGTAAGCTTTACACGCAGAGACAGCGTGTGATGAAATGTAGAGAGGCGATGACTCATATCCAATGACCTTCTAATTACTTAATGAAATGTAATGGCATTTTATAAAAAATAATAACTTCACGTTTTAAAAATTGAGTGCCAAGACAATCTGCCACTTTCTGCTGTCCCTAGTCCGTGTTTGCGTTGTCCCTAGTCGCCAAAATGGCAATTTATTTAATTTTTAAATTTTTTTTTAGCTTCACGCTGTATCCCGCATATAGTAGGGTAGGCAGAGGGAACCTAAGAACCTAGTGTTACCCACTTTCCACCGAATTGAGGCATTGCGTGCTGAGTGGCGGAACTCAATGCCGCGCTTTGCCTTGTTACCAAACCCAGGAAATGAAAATACTAAACTCTTATCTTATCGCGTTTAAAGTTGCACGCTTGTGCCTCTGCGCCACTAACGCAACACACAGGGCTCCTAGCCAAAATTATGCGCTTTCAAGCGCACGCGTACTAAGTTCAAATGGCGGTCAGCAATAGTTACGACCCAAGTAGGCCCGATTTAAGACTCGCACGAGTCAAGCCGCGATCTCTCAACATTGTCTTTTACAACGCCAACGGCCTGGTCAAACAGATGGGCCAAGTCCCAGAATTCGTAGTTAGACACAAGATCGACATTCTTTTAGTACAGGAGACGTTCCTGAGTAATTGTAATAGGGACCCTAAAATCGCGAACTACCGCACGATTCGTAACGATAGGAACGGCCCGAAAGGAGGCACCGTCATATTCTATAAATCTTCATTACACATAGTTCCGCAATCGCCGCCACCGACGCTTACCAACATCAAAGTATCGGTCTGTCAGGTGTTCATGACCGGGCACCAACCATTAATAGTAGTCTCAGCGTACCTATCGCCTAAGAAAATAATATTAGAAGCAGATTTAAACGAAATATTTGAGCTAGGGGACTCGGTCCTTCTGGCCGGGGACCTTAACGCCAAACACACGAGGTGGAACTGTAATTTATCAAACAGTTCAGGGGTCGCACTAGACGCGATCTCGAGTCTTACCACCTCGCGTTTCGAATTATTAGCTCCCACCACTCTTACTAGATTCGGGCCCCGGGGCCGACCAGATATCCTCGATATAGCCCTCATGCAGGACGTATCCCTCATGATTCGCTCTATCGAGGTAC